>PVJN01036609.1:0-21398 GCA_004026805.1 Lasiurus borealis | reverse complement strand
AAAAAGCAGGAAGGGCCCTCTACAGCCAAGGAGAGAGGTTCAAGGGAAACCACCCGCTGACACCTTGAACTTGGACTCCAAGCCTCCAGAATGGAGAGAAAATACCATGCCACCCACCCTGTGGTATTTGGTTTTTATGCCCCAGCCAACCAACATAGGTGTCCAAAGTTCATGATGACATAAGAGTTTCTGATCAAATAAGGCCTAATGCATCCAGGATATAAAGTGTGCATCAACAGGAGGTAAGCCTGCCCAAGGTCGGCTTTCAGACACACCTCTGCCATGCCAACAACTGTATGGTATGTCCTGCAGACTAACACAGAGGGGGTTCTGTGTTAGGTCTCCAGTCAAAGGAACGTGTCCTCAGAAGCCAACTGACCGACAAATCTTCTAGAACAGTGGTTCCAGGAGACCCCGTCTCAAACTGGGGAAGACCTTGGGGATCCAGGAGATGCTTCTAAGGGTCTTTGATGTCTCCCTTCCCCGAATCTACACACTTAAACCAAAGGAACCCTGTGCAGCAGATTAAAGGCAGAAACAGACATGAGGATCCAGCTCTCTGGCAGATGTTAGGTTTGTAGAGATGTAACATACCACGTTTTCAAAGATGTACAGACAACATTTTGACATTTCTTACATTTTCAGAAATGTAGAATTGTAGTCATTTCCAAAAATACATTATTTATGTTATCATTAATGGTTATTTTGAACTAATCCAATATTTTAAATATTATCAGTATTAATATCTTTTACGGTAAATGTTGATAGATGTGTTCCACCTAAACAAAGATCTTTAGGGTTTCTCAAAAATTTTAAAAATGTGGTGGGCCTTGAAATAAGGAACAAAATATTAGAACTCTTTTAGGATGAATTTTTCCTATATATTCTCTTGTCTCACCTTAACATCAGTGTAGAAAATATTCAATATTGTCCTGCAAAAGTATATTTTCCTGAACCTGGCTGTTACTCCGAAATTATAAAGCTGATTCTATAAGATAGTTTTCTCATATGGAGGTGTTTATCTCTCACAAAACATAAATAACTCAATTAAAATCAGCTCACAGATTGGAGTGTGGAGCAAATTTGTTATAATTAAGAAAAGAGATAAAAGTATCCAAACTGAAAAAAATACACACTTATTAAAATATTCAATCGAAAGACTTAAGATATTTTACTTTTAATTCCCTCCCAGTCATGTCAGTGCTAATAAACACACCCCCAAAGTGGAAGTTTCTCTACCTCACTGTGCTTCTTGAGTCTGTGCTCCTATCTTTTCCACCTGGACCCGAGCCTCCAGGTGATATTTTAAAATATATATATATATTTTATTGCTTTTCCACAAAGAGGAAGGGAGAGGAACAGAGAGCCAGAAACATCAATGAGAGAGAAATTTCGATCAACTGCCTCCTGCACTCCCCGCACTGGGGATGTGCCTGCAACCAAGGTACATGCCCTTGACCAGAATCGAACCTGGGACCTTTCTGTCCGCAGGCGACGCTCTATCTACTGAGCCAAACCGGTTCCAGCCAGGTGGTATTTTTTAAAACAAACAGAGTCATCCCCCCCCCTTTTTTTTTCTCTCAAAACCACAATGATTTATCATCATATCAACAGAATAAAAAAAATATTAATCCCGTGGCCTGTGAGATCTTAATGAATCGGTTCCTGCTGTGTTCCACTAATTGGAAAATGTCCATGGTGCTTTGTCTCTCCTTTTGGAAAACGTTTGGCAAATCCTCCCAAATGGTGATGGTTTATACCTTCCTCACACAGACCTGGGCTGGCCTGTGACTGACTTTACCCAACCAAAGGCAGAAGACGTGGGTTTGTGACAAAAGTCACACCTGGAGCACAGCAGGCCTTGCTGGTTCTGTTCCCTCTGGAACCCCTATCTCTGTCTGAAGCACCAGCCTGATCCAGCCCAGGTCAGAGTGACAGACTCCATGGAGGGGATGGAGAGGAGACATCCCAGTGGAGACCACCATCCTGCAGGTGACTAACCAGGTGACACAGGTGTGGGATCTAGCCCAGTGCAGACAAGTTGACTGCAGGTGTGGGATCTAGCCTAGTGGAGGCGGGTTGACCAGGTCTATAGACTTGAGTGAAATAGCCAATGACAATGCTTTAGGCCACCAGCATCACACAGGGACTAGTTCTGCAGCAACACATCCCTTATTAAAATATTCAATCAAAGACCTTTCCTGAGCTCATTTCCTGTCCGTGAGCTTCCTTGAACCTATGCCTCATGCCTCTCTGGGATTTGTTCCCGCTGTTCCCTCCAAAGGTAATACTTTTAGGTGAGATGTTTCTCTGGATTTCTCTCTCACTCTCTGCCCTTCATTCATAGGCCACCACCTCGGAGAGGGCCTCATAATTATTTTCTTTTCCCCCCACCATGCTATTGTCTCAGTAACAACTATTCTGACCTGACAAAGATGGTTCATTTTTTCCTCTTCCCGTTTTCTCTGTTACTGGGATATCAAACTGTGCAGGGAGTTTGTAAACCTGGGGGCTAAACTGCCTGGCACATGCCTGCAATGAATGAATCAGAAAAGTCTCCAGATGTAAAAAAAGGAAAGAAAAAAAGGAAAGAAAAAAAGAAAAGAAAGATGGACTTGTATGTTTAATAGCTCTAGAATAATGACATTTCACCTTTGGTAGGAAAACAACAGATATCTGAAATCTCTCCTTAGGATAATATTAGCTCAAAGAAGAACTAAAGAGGAAATTCAGTTGTCCCAAAAGAGTGTTATAACAGAGTGCATGGAAGCGTCCTGGTCATCTTCGGATCTGAGGTTACCGTTTTAAAAGAATTATGCAAAGAAGCATCAACGTTTTGACATCAGGCTTGGTAGATAAGGAGAGGAGAGTCACATTCCAGTAAATGACTGGATGAGTATGTAACTGAATGTTCATGATGATTTTAAACCTAGTGTTAAAGCGAACCACAAGCTAAAACAACTGGTGCCATATAGATGACAGGTCCCTTATTAATAAAAATGATACACCTTATACCATAGTGATTCCATCAACAGCTCCCAGACATCTCCTCGGGTGCAGAGTCTGAAATAGACCTGGGATTGCCTCACTTGGATAGTGAGCTTTCTGGAGCAGTATGGTCCCACTACTCATGTACTTCGTATGGAAAGGACAGTGGTACGGACATGGCACCTTTTCAGCCAGCCACCCAGGAACCGGCAGCGACGGCCTGGTTACTGCCCTGGAGGCTGTGCTGCCGAATCCCTGAACACATCCCCCAGCATCCCCAGGTTCTCCTGGGCTTGAGATGCCAATTTGGCTCAAGATAAGGTTGTAGGCCCAGTTGAAACAAATATGGACTCCTGTCCCAGCAACGTTTAATTTCAGTGTTTCTTTCTTTCAAAATGGCACCGATTCACCCACAAAGATTGGCAGCCAATGTTGTCTGATATTAAAGGTTCAAGGAGATAGTACAGTCATTTTCATTTCATGGTGGAGATAGAGAGAGAAATGTTTTTAAAAGAAACATACAAATTCGGTTTGCCTTCTGTTCTGAACCCAATGCCAACACCACATACAAAGAGAAGTAAATGAAAATTTGGCAATTCCCAAAGCATTTTATATACTGGACTAGTTTATTGCGTATTATTTGGGTCAATCCTATATGATAAAAGTAATATGCTAAGTGCCCAGCCAATCGGTCGACCATTCAGTCAACCACTTGCCCAGTCGCTCTGATGTGCACTGACCACCAGGGGGCAGATGCTCTCACAGGCAGGTTAGCTGGCTGCTTTGATAGGGCTGATTGGGACTGGGCAAGAGCTTGACGTACCCTGGGGCCCTCTCGTGGCCCCTCCCTGCCAGCCAGCCCCCACTGGCCCCAATCGCCAGTCAGGCTGAGGGATCCCATCCGTACACAAATTCATGCACCAGGCCTCTAGTATTATAACATGGAGATATTTCATAAACATCAAAATATTTTAAGATTATCTTACAGAATTAATTTGAAATATACATCTATCCTGGGATGTTTTGGATGAAAGAAAGATTAGGGATTCAGTGAGGAAAGATTATTTTTCTATGTTTCAATACTAGTGCTAGAGAATAGAGAATATAACAGTTTTGGAAATTCAGTGTTTCATTCCATTATCGTTTCATCTTTCAAGCCAATTATTTTCATGTAATGTATTGTATACTTTTTTAAAATTCAGAAACCATTTGAAGACATTTTGGAGATAGAAAATGGTGAGGGAAAGGTAAGTTAAAAATAATATTAGGTGCTTAATTCTAATGGCTGCCTGGATACCGTTAACCAAGGCGAAGGACAGAGGTATATAGCCTATTTGAGATAAACATATTGAATTTGGTAACACTGCAGGGTTTTAAATGTCAACAGGATACACGAAAAGAAGAGGTCAGGGGCAGTTGAAACTACATAGCAGTTGGACCTCAGATCAAAGTCAGGACTGGATAAAAGACAGACAGTCAGCTCTGTTCATAGTTGAAACCATATGTCTGTGACTATATTGCCCAGAGAGAGGATCCTGCATGAGTGCAGCTTATTTGAGGGACTCAGAGGTGCATTGGGGATAAAGTGGAAGCAGAAAATGTAAGCTCTTTTTCCAAGAAGTCTGGTAGCAAAGAAGAAAAAGAAACACTTGACAGATTGTCTTTTAACATTTCTTACAAGGTAGGTCTAGTACCAACAAATTCCCTCAATTTTTGTTTGCCTGAGAAAGTCTTTATTTCTCCTTCAGTTTTGAGGGATAATTTCACAGGTTATAGAATTCTAGGTTGATATTGTTTTTCTGTGGACCCTTTAAATATGAATCTCACCCCACTCCCTTCTTGTTTGCATGGGTTCTAAGAAGATGGATGTCATTTTTATCTTTGCTCCTTTACAAAAGGTTTTCCACCCTTTGATGATGTTTCTCAACATTTTTCCTTTCCCTTTGACGTTTTGAATTTTGAATATGATCTGCCTCTCATTTTGTTGCAACTTTTTGCACTGATGCTACAGGACCCTGTTGTTAGGGCAAAGAGAACATACGTGTAAAAACAAAGCAAAATGAGCCTCATTCCTTTGTGGTTCACTTCTCCTGGTTTTCACTCTTTTCCACACTCTACCTGCTCTTCTTTATTTGTCAGCCTCCTGAGATAATTGTGTTGTGTGTGTGTGTGTGTATACGCTTATTGTTGCAATTTATACAGTTTTTGTTTTATCAGTAAGAGATATGGCCACCTTGAAAGCAAAACAATCCCAATAGAGAGATATTAATTCCTGATGATTCAGGTGGTTCTGATTTTTTATTTGTCCTTCTGAAGATATTTTTTTACACAATTAAAACAGTCACAGCTAATGGGAAGTGACTAGAAGACTAAGGAAATTAATAAAACAAATAAATGCAAATTATTCCAGAGGAAAACATTTCCCTGTGTACTCTGGTGAAAGTTGTAGCAGTAACCAATACTTTATATTTTGAAAAGTTACTTACTATAGATGTCAAAAGACCATTATATATGTGTGTGGGTATATATATGTATATATTCCTACTTAATAGCAATAATGAAAAGCTTAGTCATGCTAAACAAAACCATAAACATGGCTCCATATTACTTATTTTCCTTGCTAACACCTCATTACAATTCTGAGGCTTTGTTAACATGATTAACATTGACCTTTTCTTTTGATTCTACATGTGCATGAAAATTAAATATATGTTCTCACCCACCCTTTGCTCTTAATTCAAACAAAAAATAGGTGCAGGATGTAGCTAAGACCTTATTACAACAAGGGAGCATACCCTTCAAACAGAAGAAAGAAAACCTATTATTATTAATCCTGATGCTACCAAGCACATTCAATGTTTCACCTGCAGATAATTGAACTTGTAAAATCATTGTATGTCAAATACCGGGAATTAGACACAAATACTGATTGAGGCTTAAAGCAGTGCTATTAATCTGCTTATATGTTAAACATAAGAATAATGCATTAAACAGCCTTTGACATCTTAGAATAATATGCTTACTCTACCGAGTTGTTTAGACCATAAAGCTAGTTTCTAACATCTACAACTTATTCTAAAAAAGGGGGTAAAAAACCCATTTATCATTTGTGCTTAATAACTGGTCAGATTTCACTAAAGTAAAAGAAGTTTTTCTTCTATAGGGAAAATGTGAGCTTGGCGGTTATTATAGGGTTTAAAATTGCACGTTGAAAAAATATGATTCCTGGATTTCAAGGGACATAACATGTAATTAAATGGAAAGTCACACATGGATGCAATCCCACATCACGAAATCCGGCAGGACATGGTGTGTGGCCTCAGACAATTCAAACTACATCATTCATTTTTTCTCATCCCTGAAATGAGTCTGACTCAGCCTTCTGAAGTCTTCAAAACCAGTTGCCAAATTAGTGGTCAAGACCTAAGTCTTGGGCACCGGTAAAGAAGAGAGCCAGATCAAATGACAGCTGTTTAACACTGCCTAACACATAAGCTTATGAAGCGCTGGGCTGTTTCACACCCAGGCGGCAGCCAGGAGCATCCTGGGATTTGGTGTCTCCTGAAGTACGTGCTCTGTGGACGCTTGGGGTGGTAAACCGGTCCTGGAGCAGGGGATCTAATCAAATGCGCATCAGGAGATAAAGTGAGGTTACCTTGTTTTAATTCACAGTTTGGGAATACCAGTATTAGGTCCTCTCACTTTCTAAAGACATGTGCTGGATGGCTGTGCAAGTCAGTTGGGGGACCGAAACCCACGCTCCTTCCTTCCTTCCTTCCTTCCTTCCTTCCTTCCTTCCTTCCTTCCTTCCTTCCTTCCTTTTATTTATTTATTTATTTATTTATATTTTATTGATTTTTTACAGAGAGGAAGGGAGAGGGATAGAGAGCCAGAAACATCGATGAGAGAGATACATGGATCAGCCGCCTCCTGCACACCCCCCACTGCAGATGTGCCTGCCACCAAGGTACATGCCCTTGACCAGAATCAAAGCTGGGACCCTTCAATCCCCAGGCCGACGCTCTATCCACTGAGCCACACCCGTTTCAGCACTCCCCTCTTTCTTGGACAACAGGTAGAAACGGTAGGAATATTGGAAGAACTTAGGCAAACTATTATTTCTTTACAAATTGCTGTAGGAATTCTGCATGTCCCTCCATGCCCTCCTCAATGGAGATGAACACTCTTTGCTAGGCCAGCATTTCGCAAAGCTGGTGGCGCTTGACATATGTCCCCTTCAGATCAGAGCACCTGGAAGCTCTGCCTGCTTCCGGGAAAGGCTTAATGAGGAGAACAGGGAGCTTACTGGAAAGCAGAGGAAGGAGGGCCGGTTGCAGGGCAGCCAGTACCCCGCTCAGGCTTGCAGGCTGATAGGTCACCTTGTCCAGAATGAGCATCACTAAAAGCCAGGCGTGTGACCCAGGCAACCTGACACCCAGGGAAGGTGACCACAAGGGTCCCGAAGTGCCCATCGCCTTTTCCAGACCTGGTGCCGCTGGGAGGGGGACACAGATGAGTGTGACGCATTCACAAGTTAGGGGCCAGGGGCCAGCATAGACCTGCCCTCATGTCCCCACCAGCTGGGAACCCAGGGAATTGGGGCCACGTTCACTGCTGGTGGGCGGGCTACACGTGGGGCGCGTCTACCGTCTCTCTCAAGTTCACTGGTTTGTCAGAAGAGCTCAGAGATCTCGGGAAAGCACTTTCTGATTACAGTGTCATTCCAGCTGGGATGTCCACTAGGGATGAGTTCCGGTTATGATGCAGCTGGAGTGAACAGATGAGGGAGGAATGCGCATCCACAGTAAAGAACGTATGTCTTTCTTATTAAGGAGAGAGCATGTGAAAAGAACCTTATACACTGATGAACAAACAATAGATACAGCTGAAACCCATGTGGCTCAGTGGATAGAGCGTCGGCCTGTGGACTGAAAGGTCCCAGGTTCGATTCCGGTCAGGGGCATGTATGTACCTTAGTTGCGGGCACATCCCCAGTAGGGCGTGTGCAGGAGGCAGCTGATCGATGTCTCTCTCTCATCGATGTTTCTGACTCTCTATCTCTCTCCCTTCCTCTCTGTGAAAAATCAATAAAATATATTTTTTTAAAAATAGATAGAGGCAGTAAAGCATCAAACAGACTATCAGACTACAGCGGGAAGGTTAGGGAGAGGTGGGGGAGATAAGAGATCCACCAAAGGACTTGTATGCATGCAGATAAGCACAACCAATGGACACAAGACACTGGGGGGTGAGGGCAGGCATGGGAATGGGGGGGGAGAGGGGGACAATGGGAAGATATGTACACATGTAACATATTAATTAAAAAAAGAGAAAGAAGAACCTATGTCTTTCTTATTAATGAGTGAGCACGTCACCTTTCTTTACTGTCTTTAAAGAACAGAATTAGAGCGTTCCCGGTGGAATTGAAAGTCATTTTTAGTGAGTGAAAGTATCACTGCACCTAATTAACGTATCACTGAGAAAACCAGAGAGAATCAAGAATGTACATGATTTTTAAATCAGAGAGAGAGAGAGGCCACAACTGGAAACACAGGGAACAGTTACCCCCCCTCTTCCCAGGCCTCTGTGCTCCCGTGTGTATCTTAATATTTATTTTTTTAAATATATTTTTTATTGATTTTTCACAGAGAGGAAGGGAGAGGGATAGAAAGTCAGAAACATCGATGAGAGAGAGACATCGATCAGCCGCCTCCTGCACGCCCCACACTGGAGATGTGCCCGCAAGCAAGGTACATGCCCCCGCCCGCAATCGAACCTGGGACCTTTCAGTCCGAAGGCCGACGCTCTATCCACTGAGCCAAACCGGTCTCGGCACCGTGCGTATCTTAAGTGAACACATTTCAGAGCTCAATCCAGGGAGAGACTGGGGAGATGATGGTTGGCTTCCTTTTCCTTCTCCTCACGGTTTACACTGCCCCTAACCCCAGCTGGTGGCTCTGTCCCACCGGTCGAGGAGAGCATGCTTTTTCATTCAGAGGCCGTCGCTCACCGGGAAAATGCCAATTTATTTAAACTGTTTGGGAAAGCTATGGACTATGAAGTACACACAGGAGTTTCTGATTATGAAGCTAACTTAAAGACATATCGACTGTATTTACACATTTCCAGATTCATTTATAGTTCTGGGTAGAGAGCATTAAAATATATTCTGTAACCATGTATGGCTGTTCTACAGAATAACAACATTCAGGAAGAATGAGGCCAATTTTTGATATTATCTAAATATGTATGTTTACATGATAAAACGATGCTCTTAGGGATTCTTACCAAACATGTGAATATGAAAAAAAGGCTCTCGCCAAGACCGGTTTGGCTCAGTGGATAGAGCGACAGCCTGCAGACTGAAAGGTCCCAGGTTCGTTTCCGGTTGGGGGCATGTACCTTGCTTGCAGGCACATCCCCAGTAGGGGGTGTACAGGAGGAGGCGGCTGATCGATGTCTCTCTCATTGATGTTTCTGACTTTCTGTTTCTCTCTGTAAAAAAATTAATAAAACATATATATTTTAAAAAAGGCTCTCGATATAATTACTTCCCACTCGCTAAAATCCAAGGAGGATCTCAGTCCTTATGATGCGATTATACACATTGACATACAGAATACATGTGTGCATGCACGTGTGAAGGGCCTATGACGCTTTATTTCAATGATAAGAAAGTTTCAGCGGGTAATAGCTTTCTATTAACAGTATTGCTTACATCGCATTACCATCACAAGATCGCCTCCTGCCTCCTATAGGAGAGACAGCTCACGCAGACCCGAAGGTTCAAAGACATCTCCTGAAAGGCGGTCATCATCTACTCTGAGTGATGAATCTCAGCCACGGCGGCGTGAGAAAACATCTGACGGAGGGCAAACTACATATTTTATGCTGCGTTTACACGTACAAGGTAAAGGCACTGATCTTCCCTGTCGGTATGGATTTATTTTTTATTTTTTGTTTCAATTTATAAAGACCTACTTCCCGGCTTGGAAGCGATTCATCATGGCACGCCTCCCCTTTAAGGTCAAGCAAGATTTTGAAGGCGTGCATCAAAGGGGAGACTCGTGGTCACATCTCCCTTCTGACATCTCAGAAAAACTCTCCATGCAAATGAAGTGTTTGACTCAACTGCCAAGCGGGGGTAGCACACACTTCACAGGGAAAGACAACGCGCATCTCCGCGGTGACACAGGCCTTCATGTGCCTCCCTCTCAAGTGCAAATGAGACTCGGTTTCTCCCCTTTGAAGCGGAGCGAGCCTTGCTCAGAGGCAGCCGAGAGCAGACCAATGCCCATCAGGCCTCCGAGTTCACAGGACGCTTTCTCTCCCACAAAGACACCTCCGATCCGGGACACACGTTGCATTCATCAAGCCATTCCGTGTCGCTTCTAATTGGCTTTTGAAAAACTTGAAATACCGGCTCGTTCTTCCCCCCTCAGATAATCTCCCTCGAACACTTGACTTTGCTCTCACCTCTGATTTGTCATGATTAACTACCTCTTTCGCGCTAATGGACGGCCTGTTTCATATCCAAATTGTCCCTCATCACAGGGGAACCTTAAGGGGAGGGAACTGGGATGCAGGGTGTTTTATGAAGCTCAGAGGCCAGGGCTGAGGCCAGATCAGCACCAAACAGCACACTGGTACGCGTCCCCTCCTCCCAGCCCTTCACCCCGGCCCCTGCCCCTGCTAGGACCCAAGCCAAGAGACACCAGCTGCTTGCTGTTACCACAGTTCCCATGGCTACGGTCCCCAGTCCCCGTGGGAAAGTGGTTTGTCTGCCTCAGGGTGCTCTGTGCTGTGGAAATAGTACTCGCTTCATCAAAGCCTGCTTCCCCCAAACCCATATAAACACGTAAAACCAGATGCCTGGGCCAGGTGAGAATCCAGAGAGATTCTAGATTCTTCGGGGTTAACGGATCTTGGTTTAGTTGTGCTGGTGCCTTGAAGAGCCCCCGTCAGATTCCATTCCTATCCTGTCCGGGATTTACTGAGCTCATATCGTTGTTTCTTCTTTCTGTAAATGCAGTCGCCTAGAGAACTTCACACGATTCCCAAGAATGAAATATCATTGCCCAGTTCTAGGGGGTCATATCACCCACCTGTTAGCTCATTTGGAGACGCATCTCCTATGATGGTCCCATAAACAGAACAATGAAATGGTACCCGGTTTTACATTTTGTCTTAATTTCCAGGAGGCGCTTGCATGGGTCATACTGATTTTGGCATGAGAAATAAACTGGGTCTGAGGGCTTATCCAATATCACCCGAAGGAACGCCTGAACCCTGGGATGTGGCACAACAAGGAAGAAAATTTCTTCCAATGTTTGTAAATTGTCACGGACCTACCTTTGCCGGTCAGATTCCTCAGGGAAAGAGACGATGAGATGGCGTGTGTGCCGGAAGTTAAAATGTCATGTGCCTACCTTTGCCAGTCAGATTCCCCGGGAAAGAGACGCAGAGATGGCATGTGTGCCGGAAGTTAAAATGTCATGTGCCTACCTTTGCTGGTCAGGATCCCTGGGAAAGAGATTCTGAGGTGAAGAGAGTGTCCTGGAAGTTTCTAGAAAGTGCTCCTGGGTCCACAGCTGGGCACCTGGTGGAAGAAGGGAAAGCAGGATTGAGCTGGGGAGAAGCAGGGTGGCCTCAGTTATAATATCACACGGTGCCTGCAAGAAGCTTGGCGGTGGGTCTCTGTAGTCCACAGCATCCACTGATGGGATGCTAAGGACCACAGAAGAGGGGACACGACCATGGACAAGCAAATCTCTTCGCAATGGACAGTCATCAAGAGATGACACCGGGGCTCCCCACCCAGGGTCCTCGCCTCTGAGATGTGCAGCTTAGATTCACAAAGGCACAGGGGGTGGCATCTGGATAGAATACCATAGTACCCCTATCTCTCCAGGTTGAACATTAGTCTTTTTCTGAGATTTTTTAAAAACATTTATTTAGTTAGTTAGTTAATAAAATATATTTAAAAAAAATAATAATAGATTTTTTTACAGAGAGAAAGGGAGAGGGATAGAGAGCCAGAAACATCAATGAGAGAGAGACATTGATCAGCCACCTCCTGCACGCCCCCCACCGGGGATGTGCCTGAAAGCAAGATACATGCCCCCGACCGGAATCGAACCTGGGACCTTTCAGTCCGCAGGCCAACACTCTATCCATTAAGCCAAACCGTTTCAGCATTCTGACATTTTTTGGAATTAACATATGGGGACACCTGTGTTGACTGGACCTCCAAATACTTCATCTGACATCCCAGAAGGCCAAAGAACACCAAGACATAGAATTCTTCTGACATCTTGGTGCCCTGATCACACCAAGACCTAGAACTGACATCCCAGGTGCCCGGATAACATAAAAACAGAATTCGTCCACATTTAAACTGTTCGGTTAGTCTGAGCATCCTCTCAGAGGACAAAGAGTGTTTCCCTAAGTCAGAGCGGCTATAACCATGTGGACCAGTGGTTCTCAACCTTCCTAAAGCCGGGACCCTTTAATACAGTTCCTCATGTTGTGGTGATCCCCAACCATAAAATTATTTTCTTTGCTACTTCATAACTGTCATTTTGCTACTGTTGTGAATCGTAATGTAAATATCTGTGTTTTCTGATGGTCTTAGGCGACCCCTGTGATGGGATCGATGGACCCCCAAAGGGGTCTCGACCCACAGGTTGAGAACCGCTGATGTAGACTGTGCATAGCCACTGGAATATTGGCAACAGTGTGATTGAAGGTAAAACACGCAGGCCCCCTTGGCTGTGGATTCGCAGATCTGAGTCTTTTTCTTACATTTAACCATTTCGGTAGATGTAAAGACAGATCGATACCAGTTCTTTTGAATAAATGAAAGTTATTCTTCACTATGAAACACACCAGTGGAATAAAACAACAACCAGAGTGAGTGCTGACATGTTTGTCTGAGAACTCAGTAACTGGGTTCTGGCCAATGTTGCATTGACTGCAATATGAAATCATGAGAGAGGATTTGGGGACAAGAGAGAGAAGAAGCAAGGTGCCTTCAGTGATGGGCCTATGGAAATGCTCCCACTGAGCACAGATCAGCGGGCATTTCTCATGAGGGAGGCTCAGCTAGAGCTGCGGACAGAGGCGGCTGAGGGCTGTGGATGTTAAGTCAATGGGAGGGACTATATTTTAGGTTTAATCCAAGTTGAAGGATTTAGACACAGCTTGGACAAAGTCCAACCAAGACGGAGTTTGGTGTAGTTCAGTGGTTGGAGTGTGCACCCAAGCACCTCAGGGTCTCAAGTACGATTCCCTGTCAAGGGCACCTACCTGGGTTTGAGGTTTAAAAACATATTTTATTAATGTTTTGCAGAGAGAAGGGAAAAGGATAGAGAATTAGAAACATCAATGAGAGAAAGACATCGAACAGCCGCATCCGGCATGCCCCACACTGGGGATATGCCCACAACCAAGATACGTGCCCTTGACCGGAATTGAACCTGGGACCCTTCAGTCTGCAGGCTGATGCTCTATCCACTGAGCAAAACCAGTTTCAGGAGGTTTAAATCCCCGCCCCTGTCAGGGTACATGCCAGAGGCAACCAGTGGGTGTGTCTCTCTCCCACTGATGTCTCTCTGTCTCTCTTTCTCTCTGCCCACCCCACCCCACCACTCCACTTTCTCTCTAAAAAACAAACAAATGAACAATGAACAAAATATCCTCAGGTGAGGCTTAGCAAACAAACACAAAGTTCAACCAGAAAAGTCAGTATTTTTCTAATAGCCAAGATCAAATGAGTTAAACAAGTTGGCGGTCAAATATGGAGCATAAGATCTCAAGCAGCAATAAATCAGAAGAAGAAAGTGTTATTGAACACAAGGGTGTGAACAGCGGTTGGTAAAACTCGATTCCAATCTGGAAAATTATCCTCGCCCCTAAAATATTCAAACCCTGAGCTATGCCAACATGTTCAGGACTTGTCTTCAAGCAATAGCGAATGTAGGGCAAAATTAATTTTTTTATAGTACACCTACCTACATATGCTAGATATTTGCTAGGCGCTCTATGCAATTACATCTTTCCATTTAAAAAAATGATAGAAGCATTATAATGCTCATTTTACATTTGAGGAAACTAACTTGGGGATGTTAAGTAACTTGTTTAAGTGCGTAATAAACCACTTCAAATCTTATCCTTAAAAGACCTAAGCATGTAATTCATGGGTCCCATGAACTAGCAAGTAACTGTTTTCTCTCCACTTTTCCCCCATGGTTCCTTTGAAAACTGATTTTAAAACATACCATAATAGAATAAATGGTTTCTTTTTTCCCCAAAATCTATAGGGTAAGAGTTGGCATTGTTTACAATTGTCATAGTAGTAGTCTTTTTTGTCACGAAATTTGTAATGTCAATGTCCAATTGACAACATTTGAAGAAAATGTGCTGAGCAGACATTTCTTTTGAAATAAGTCTTTATGCACCAGAGGGCCCACCATATATTGGTTAGCATTCTAGACCAAAAGCACCAGCCTGTGCATACACATGCCATGTTTAACTAAAGCTGGAAGCTATTTGTGTAGCATGTCTGAAACCAAGACAGTGAAAGGAAAATGTGTTTCCAGAAGAAAACGGCCCCATTCGAGAAGGTTCGAATTCACCCAATGCTTCCATAAGAAGTACCTATCCTTCAGAGTAGCTGGTTGGGTAAAAAAAAAACAGAAAGAAGTCCCTTGAGATGGAAGAGAGTATGGCACATTTGTATATCCCAAAAATAACCGAGATATTTCAAAATTCAAGTAGAAGATAGAAATGCTCTCTCTGTCAAATGCTGTCTAAGTTCCAAGTCACTCGTCTCTCTCCAACACTTGAAGTCGGCCTAGGAAGGTTTCTCAGCTCTGCTTCTTCCTCTGAACAGGCACCTGCACAAATATCCGGGTATTTCTCAGCAACCCAACTTCTCAGCCTTCATCCAGTGTTAAGAGATCGTTTGTAATTTACGATGCCTCTTTTGGAAATAAGGAAGACAGTTGATATATTCAAAACCATGGCTGATTTCTTTTCTAAGCAAAATTTCGGAAGATGAGTCCTCTCAGCCTGAGCTCAGACGGGAAACTTAATGTGTATCACATCCGATTGGCCACATGAATAAAGCGTGCCAGTCCGGAGCATTCGGTGAATGTGCTTTGTCATCAACGTCCCTGCTAATGAGACCCGGTGTGTCCTTCCTGTGGACATGAAATCTGAATGTCATTAGCAGGAATGAGAACACCTTTATTAAAAAAAAAAAATCTCTAAAAGTCTGCAGGACAAAGTTCAATATTCCTGTCTAGTATAGAGACGGTTAGTGGCTTTCTAAAAATGAGACTCACCTTAAAAAGTATCTTTGCATATACATCTTCATTGTTTTGTGAAAAAAAAAAAAAGTTGGCTAACTTTCAAGATCATTCAGGAGGAAGAAGTCCTTCCAGTGCCTCCCGGGCTAGAATAATATTCATTTTTGAAAACCCCGAGGTCACCTTGACGGATGGTGTTGAAAGAGCCCTGCGGTCTCTGCTGGGCCGGGAAGGGAGAGAAGTCCATTATGCAAACTCTGCGAAGCTGGACAAAGCGGATCTCCAGGAGGGAACCGGGAGCTACAAAGCCGGGCAGTTTCTCTGGGGACAGAAATCTCCGGACACCTGAAAGCAAAGACGCCTTTAAAATGCTTCCTGCCGATGCCTTTCGAATGGAAATGTGGACTCAGGATACCCTCCTGGCGAAGAGAGACCGCGTTTCCCAGCGCAGCCCCTAAATCAGGTGGCGTTGGCGCTAAGGATACAGGCAAAGGGAAAGGTTCTGATAGCAATTTTATTCAAATAGTCGGGAAGAATCCGGCATCATTTGATAAAGTTCTATCTTTACCTGAAAAAAGTATGTGTGGAAGTTCTGAGTGTGTTTCAAGTTACACTCACTTGTAAGGCGGTTGAATTCTCAAGCTCATAAAACATGCAAAATACTATATCTGTTTTATGTTCATTGTTATAAGGAGGGATACTGGTTGGCAGCAAAGTAGCCAAGGAAATTGTTGCCCACATTTATTTATTTTACTTCTCATCATGATTGTGTGGTCTCTCTCAGATAGATAGATAGATAGATATAGTATAGTTATTTTGTTTAATTAAGGCATTAAGAATGAAAAGCGAAAATTGACAAGACTTTGTGATAAATTAAATTTTGAGAGTCAGGTGAGAGAGATGCCTTCCATGAGTATCTGATGCTAACCTAGAAGGCAGGACACATTTTGTCAATTGTGGGTTTTTTTTGTTTGTTTGTTTGTTTTGTTTTTAATATATTTTATTGATTTGTTACAGAGAGGAATAGAGAGTTAGAAACATCAATGAGAGAGAGAGATGGATCAGCTGCCTCCTGCATGCCCGCTAATGGGGATGTGCCCGCAACCAGGATACATGCCCTTGATCGGAATCGAACCTGGGACCTTTCAGTCCGCAGGCCAATCCACTGAGCCAAACTGATTTCTCCTTGTCAGTTGTTTTAACCAGTATCTGCAACTGAACAGAAAGCACACATGCCTAGAAAATACATGTGCAATACATGTCATACGTTCTCTCCTGAGTTTGAGAATTCAATCAGGCCTCCCTGGATTTTCAAGGTCAGAAAGTTCAGATGCTGGAGATAATCCCTGGGAGTCAGAGGTAAGGCAAACCGTTTGGCCGTAACAGTGCTGTATCAGGGAGGGCAGACTAAGAAAAATAGGGACGTGGATACAATTTTAGAGGGCCAGTTTCGAGAAACTGTATGAGTTGAAAAACGTATTACACTCTTTTTCTTTTCCTTATTAAGATGAAATTCTGCCTTTTCATCTCTTGACCAATTCATAATTTATCCAAGGTCTACCAATTTCCTTCTAGAGGGTATAATGCATTTTTCTAAGGTCTCTGGAGCCCTGCAGAAATCTCTGGACCCTGGCAAGTACTGGGATGATTTAAATAACTTTGGGCCATTTCCCATTTCCCATCCTCATGATTCAAAATTATGAGATTCGCCAGAGGGCTGGTGCACAAAATTCATGCATGGGGGAGGGTCCCTAGCCTGGCTGGGAATCAGGGCTGAAGGGCCCTCTGACTACCAGCCAGGGCCTCCCTTCCCCAGCTGCTGGCTGCCTGCCAGAGCCTTCCTTCACTCTGTGTCACCCCCCGGTGGTCAGTGCACATCATAGCAAGTGACGGAACTTCCAGTCTCCTGGTGGAACGCCCCAAGGGACATTTTGCATATTAGCTTTTTATATACATAGATTCTGGAAGAGTTTTTTTTGTTGTTGTTGGTCAGATTACATCTTGATGAAACCATTGGAATTTTTTAACATAAAAATAAAAAAAATAAACAGAAAACAAACAGGGCATTACTCAATGTCACTTTCCTCTACCTCCGGGGTATTGCCAAATTACTGACACCCGACCCATGAAAATAGACACGTGTCAAATTCCATTTTAATGCAAGTGTAAAGGAGAGGTTGGCCTTGGTGCTACAGTTTATTCCCAGAGGAGGTATGTCTTTTATTGGATTTTGTTTAAAATTTCCAGAAATAAACTCAGTCTTTCGAGGTCAGCTTTCTATATATAGAAAACAGTTTTCTTAGTATCCAAGTTGGAAATGATCTAGAAACGATGTTGAATTTTGTTTATCTTCTCTATTTTTATTTGCAGAGAAATCAGATATTTAATAAAATAAGTCAAGTGTGTAACCTAACTTCTCAGTTGAACTACGTGTGTGTGTGTGTATGTGTGTATGTGTGTTTAGACTGCTATGTAAACTATAAATAAATTAGTGTCAAATCTAAATTTATGCATTTTTCCATTCTTCATAAATGTCAGGTATTTTCCACAACATTCAAAATTTCCCCATAGTAAAGTATTTCAAATTATAAATTTAGATTTAAAAATTGGCTGACCCATAGCTTGCTCAAAAATGAATTATTTTTCCCAGAATAATTTCAGACAAAAGTTTGATTTCATGATGAATGCTCCTGTGATGGCAATAAATCACCCCACTGAAGGGAAAGAGCTCTCCTCTTGCAATAAATTACCTCTTCAGGGCGTCCTTGAAGGCTCTGTGATTCGACGGCCATATTTAGGGCTGCATAGCAGAGTCCACAAATATTATTGTTTCTTGTGGACAAATCGTTGTTAACGGTGGCTCCCTCCATCAGGACTGGAGGGGACAGACCTGGGCATTAACGCACCCTCTCCTGGCGCTCACATCTGGATTTCTGGAAAGAAGGTCCAGATCCCATTTTGTAAAAGTAAAAATGAGATGGGAGTCTGTTCTACCGATTCAAATTTAAGAATTTCCTTTTTTATTTCTTCCTGACCACTCATGAATGCCTCTCACTGTGCGTAAAAATGAAATATTATACCCAAATAGCTTTCTGTATAAGATTTCTGCCTTTTATTTTCCATTTTTTTGGCTTTACACACATTCATACACACACACAATCCAATGACAAAAATGTGACAAGTCTCCACGTGTAATATGTTGTTATTAAATATATATATATATATATATATATATATATATATATATATATATTCTGCCCTGGTCAGTCTTGCTCAGAGCAATCCCCAGGTTCAATCCCCGGGCCTGACTGAGGCTCAAGAGGGAGGCATTCCATTGGTGTGTCTCTCTCACATGGATGTCTCTCTCTCTCTCCTCTCTCTCTTTCACTCTCCCTTTTCCTCCACTCTCTCTAAAAATCAGTAGAAAAAAACATTCTTACTCATTGAGGATTTTGAAAAAAATTCTCCACTTCAGAGGTCTCCTCCGAGGATAATGTCTCACTGTCGCACACTGAGCCGGTGTTTGCTGCTTTCTCAGAGCTCTCTCTCTCCAAGTCCACCGTTCCTGACCCCTCCCTCCTGGTCACAAGTTCAGCCTTGGCCACGCCCACACCAGTGCCTCCACCACAGCCCGCATCTCATAGTCTGGCCTCCCAGCACATTCAGTGCAATGAAACCTTGGCCTTACGGACTAGGCGGGTTAGAGCCAGTTCCCACATCCTGCTCTTGGCAGTGGAAAGATGTGAGGCCTCCGACTACGTTGGTTCATCTCACTGGAAGTTTCAATTCCTGAGTTTTCAGTTACCTAATGTCAACTGCAGTGCAACGCTATGAAGTGGAAAATTCCAGAAGTTTAAGTTGGCATGTCATTCTGAGTAACATGATGAAATCTCCTTCTGTCCCAACATGTCCTGCCCTGGACACAAACCCACCCTTTTTCAACATCCGCACACGGCCTACATGTCACAAGTAGCATGCTAGATGGTCCAATCAACGGTTGGGGCATCACAGAGCTTATATTAGATTGACCACTTTTAACTTAAAAATGGCCCCCATGTACCTTGCTTGCGGGCACATCTCCAGTGTGGGGTGTACCGCAGGAGGCAGCTGATCGATGTATCTCTCTCATCGATGTTTCTGACTTTCTATCCCTCTCCCTTCCTCTCTGTGAAAGATCAATAAAATATATTTTTTAAAAATGGCCCCCCAAAATGCATGAATAATAAATCGCTGATGACACAGATATGCAAAGAGAAGACATAGTGCTCCCTCAAGAAGACGAGGTGAATGTTCTTGACTTGATAAGGGCTCTTTGAGACCGTGTTTGCAGTCCCTTTTCAAAGTGTTTCACTGTAAGTAATTCCCTCTTTGTGTGTGAAATTACAATTGTTGTCTTCCAGAAGAGGGTCACAGAGAAAAGGGGGTGCTTTGAAAGACGTGGGCTATGAAATTGCCCTTCTCCTGGATTGACCCTTGAAATTATTATTATTATTTTTTAAATATATGTCATTGATTTTTTGCAGAGAGGGAGAGGGAGAGCTAGAAACACCAATGAGAGAGAGACATCAATCAACCACCTCTTGCATGCCACCCACTGAGGATGTGCCCACAACCAAGACACATGCCCTTGACCGGAATCGAACCCGGGACCTTTCAGTCCGCAGGCTGACACTCCATCCACTGAGCCAAATAAGCTTCAGCAGACCCTTGAAATTATTATTCTTCCAATTACATACATTTCACACATGGCTGCAGTGATGGTGAAGTGAAAATATTGCATTTTCCTGTGCAAAGAGTCTAGCCTGCTTGTGGGAAAGGAAGTGCAATGGAGAAACCAGCCGCCTGAGGGAACATCTTAGCGTCACCGGAGCCTAAACTTCATTGTTTCAGATCCCGTCCTTGATTTGCTTGATTGAAGAATAAGCTAAGGTCATAGCACCTAACAGAGAGATGATAAAACTTGTTTATGAAAAGTCTAGTTTGCATCAAACACTGGCATCCAGAAAGAGCTTTCAGAATATGAAAATACAGACAGAAAAAGATGCAATGAACTCAGTGGCACAGGCGATCAGAGATGATGCAGGCACAGGATGGACATTTTCAGGATTTGAGTGCAGGGCATGTGACGTGCTGAACGACCCTGATAACTTTTTCCAAATCACGCCCCGCTCACCTGCTTCACAGAACCCACTATTCTGGGCAAATACACTTATTTGATCACCTTTTAAATGAAGACTAAGTTTTGGAGAACACTATTCAAGTCCTGGCAACGTACAGCATCCGATGCTTTCAAACACTAAATCCACCTCAGCACACTCTTCCTGGTCTCATTCACGTTTTGCTTGCTGCTCATTATCTGCACTGAGCTGCGCGGGTAATGATTTACGCTCTGAGTCCTTGCCATCCAGTTAAATGCAGCTATGACACCGATAAGACCCATCTTGTTTATTGGCCATCAAACCCACCATCCCGCCTAGAACCGACAAGAGTGAATTATATTCCCGTTGCGCATTCATTGAAAACATTGCATGTGGCCACCATGCTTAGCAGATGGGAGGCAAAGGGAATAAGACAGCTGGGATTCCTTCTTCTCCAGTAGGTTTCCAAATAGGCATGGCCTCGCTTCAAACCAATATTCCATGTCGCTGCCCTGGGAAACAAGATGGGAAATCCTGATCTTTTCCCCACAGCTGCCTCTCCCTCACAACTGGGTCCTTCCACAACTGAGTCCTTCCACAACTGAGTCCTCCCACAACTGAGTCCTTCCCCCAACTGAGCCCTTCCTCCAACTGAGTCCTTCCACAACTGAGTCCTCCCACAACTGGGTCCTTCCCCAACTGAGTCCTTTCCCCAACTGAGTCCTTCCCCCAAATGAGTCCTTCCACAATTGAATCCTTCCCCAACTGGGTCCTTCTCCAACTGGGTCCTTCCCCAACTGGGTCCTTCCCCCAACTGAGTCCCTTCCACAACTAAGTCCTTCCCCAACTGGGTCCTTCCCCCAACTGGGTCCTTCCCCCAACTGAGTCCCTTCCACAACTGAGTGCTTCTCCCAACTGAGTCCTTCCCCCAACTGAATCCTTCCCCAACTGAGTCCTTCTA
>PVJN01036608.1:0-21417 GCA_004026805.1 Lasiurus borealis | reverse complement strand
AAGGCCTCTGCTTTGGCTCAGTGGTCGGCAAACTCATTAGTCAAAGAGCCAAATATCAACAGCACAACGATTGAAATTGCTTTGGAGAGCCAAATTTTTTAAATTTAAACTTCTTCTAACGCCACTTCTTCAAAATAGACTCGCCCAGGCCGTGGTGTTTTGCGGAAAACAACACAATCTGCTGACTTGACTCAAGGGGTCCAAGAGCCGCATGTGCCTCGAGAGCCACAGTTTGCTGACCCTGGCTTTGGCTGATGTAACTCCCTCCCGGCTGATCGTGGTCACCTATACACACCTGGGCTCCTTCTGCAATTGCCTCCGCCGTCCACCCGTGGGCAGGCACGAACTCCAGGGCTGCTGTCAGGATGCGGTGCTGCAGCTGCTCCTCGCTCTCATGGTCCTCCTCCTCATCGCCAGCCTGGTCTGTGTACCTGAGACCCAAACCCGAGGGACACGTGGGACAGAGCCCTGCACTCCTCATCTCACTGCCTGCTGCCTCCAGTGCAAAGTGAGCCTGACCAGAAAGCGTAGCTACTAATAGGCACACGTTGGGAGAACATTTACACTTGTGTATTGGTATTGCAATGCCAACACAGTAAAACTTCTATCACCCTTCCCCTCCCGTATGCTCACTGAGAGAGGAGGGCATGCTATAGGGCAGTGGTCGGCAAACTCATTAGTCCACAGAGCCAAATATCAACAGTACAACGGTTGAAATTTATTTTGAGGGCCAAATTTTTTAAACTATATAGGCAGGTACATTGTTATTAACTTAATTAGGGTACTCCTTCAATCTCACTGAACATGTACGCCCGCACATGGTGTTTTGTGGAAGAGCCCCATGTGGCTCGAGAGCTGCAGTTTGCCAACCACTGCCATAGGGCACATGCTTCCAGGATTCCCTGTTTCTAGCCCTCAGCAGTTTCTTTATCTGTATTTGCACCAGACGGTAACACCATGGTCTATTATCTACAGGATATGGCACAAAGTATAAAAGATAGGTTATACCACCATTTGCTGGAATCTTATGCAATTACTAAAATAATGACTGTGAAAAAAACATTAAAAATGTATATAGAGTGAAAAAACAGATTCTGAAAGAACACATATAATGTAATTAATCATTATTATTATTATTGTTATTTTAAATTCTCACCAAGGATATTTTTATTGATTTGAGAGAGAGAGGAAGGCAGATGGAGAGAGAGAAACATCAATGTGTGAGAGAAACATTGATCGGTAGCCTCCCACAGGTACTCTAACCAGGGATTGAACCAGCAGCCTGGTATGTGCCCTTCCCGGGAAGTGAACCCTTAACTGTTCAATGCACAGGATGACGCCTCAACCAACTGAGCCATAGAGACCAGGGCTATAACTAACCATTATTATATACCTAAGTTTATTTATGAAATATGCTTACAGCAACACCTAAAAAGAGTAACAAAAATGTTGGCAGAGTTATTTCTGGATCTGTGACTTCCAGTAATTTTTGCGAACCTCTTTGTATTGTTTAGATGTTTTACAACGTACAGGCACCATTTTCATGAAAAAACAGGAGGTTCCTTTCAAAGACAGTCTGATGATGATGAAAGGTGAGAAAGAAGAGAGGAGAGAGGAAGAACAGATGTACCCACGCACGCGCAGAGGCCAGAAATGGGTGACAGGGTTCTGGTGCCTACCTGGGGGGTGGGCGAGAAGACTCCGGACCGGGTTCTTCCACCCCCTGCGTCTCAGAATGTGGCTGAGAAAAAGGAGGGGGAGGCTGGTGCTTCTGCTCATCTGCAGCCCTCAGCTGCAGAGCCGACGCGTGGAAGGCACGTGGCGCCAGGGCGAGCTGGCAGCGGGACACTGGAACGGAAACGGGATTGATTGGTCAGTTGGGGACATTTACCAGAGAAGACCCTTTGATACCAGCGGTTCTCAACCTGTGGGTCGCAACTCCTTTGGGGATCGAACAACACTTTCATAGGGGTCGCCTAAGACCATTAGAAAACACAGATACGATTCATAACAGTTGCAAAATGACAGTTATGAAGTAGCAACAAAAATAATTTTATGGTTGGGGGTCACCACCACATGAGGAACTGTATTAAAGGGTCGTGGCCTTAGAAAGGTTGAGAACCACTGTTTTGAGATCTACCTTGATACAATCATACAGCATGTCGTTTGTATGTAAGACTTCTTTTGCTTAACGTATACTTTTAGATGGAGCTATGTTTTCTGTGTAAACCAGTAGGTTGCTTTTTACTGCTGATAGTATTCCATGAAGATACCCTCTCCTCCACCCGGGCTGTTTCAGTGTTGGCTATTATCAGTAAAGTTGCTACGAATGTACTTGTACAAACCTTGTTGTGTGAAAACCCCAGTCTTTTAGGGGTATGTATAGAAAAAAAAAATGGAGCGACTATCCACAATCCTTTGGAAAGGAAAAAGAAGGCTCTGAAGAAACTCCGAGGAGCCGCTGTGATTTAGGAGATTTTAGGGGAAATGCAGGAGGATGTTTATTTATTTTTTGCCAGCTACACATTTTTGTTAGTGTGTCACCTACCCACTCGGTACGGCGACACTGGTTTCCCCCTTTATGCCAATGAGATACAAAGTTTCCTCTCTGAAGCAAACGCCTCTATGCCTTTAAGAGGGCGGGTGTACACACACCACACCAGACGGACCACCGAGTGGCACAAGCGGTCCGAGGGCATCACCGGATGATTGACGTGGCGGGGCGATGATTGACAGGCGCCCGCGGAGGACAAGGTGTTCCCTCGGGGCGTCCCCACCTCCGTCCCTGCGGTGTTCCGGGCCCTGGGCCTTCGCCAGGGGCTTCGGGGCCTGGGGCCGAGCTGTGTTGACTAACCTTGGGCACCCCCAGCCCCCTCTCTCCGGGGCTTCGTCAAAGTCCAGGAAAGGGGAGTGAGAGGCCCGGCTCCCCTCGCATCCGTTGACGGGGGGCGGGGGGGACAGAAGCCAACCAAACGGCCCGCTCCGGCCCGGGGACGCCGGCGGCTCCGCGCCCGGTGCCCTTCACCTCACCTTGCTCGCGCGAGCCGCCGCCCCCACGGCCTCCTCCGCCCGGAACCCGGCCCGGGCCGGCCTATGCGCCCCGCTCCCCGCTCCCCCCTCCCGCTGCCCGGCTCGGCCGCCCCGCTCACCGGGCAGGCACCGCAGCTGCAGGAGCCTCCAGCCCGCTCGGCCGAACGCGCTGGACACCGCCGCCATCTTGGAAGCGGGCACGTCTCCGACGTCAGCGCCGCCACTTCCGCCCTCACGCCGCTCCGCCGGAGCCCCGCCCCGCCCGCCCCCGCCTCTCGCGAGAAGCGCGTGCGCGGAGCCGGCGACAGCGGAGCAGCGGGGAGGGCGTCCTGGGTACCAGGTAAGCGCTGGGGGTCGGTTGCCCCGGGAACACGACCTCCCTCCCCGCATCGTCCTCTCCCGGCCCATCCTCGTCTCTAGGACCCCCCACCCCACCCCATTTCCTAGTCCCGATCGTGTCACTTTGGTGGGAACTTAGCCTCGGCCACCTCCCCGAGGACCATGGCGGGCTTTTTGGCCCGGAGAAGCAGCAAACGTGGGGGGAACCGGACCGGTCTTGTCTGCCGCGGGGCTCCTGGTCCTTCCCTGCACCGCCTGCCTCGGGCCCAGGGCCCAGGCCCCAGGGACAGCGATCGGGAGGAAGAGCCCCGGGCCCTGGGGTCCGGGAGACCTGGGTCCGAGATCCCGCTTCTGCACGTAGGCAGCTAGCTATTGTGACCTTGGGTCTCCGTGCCGTTTCTCAAACTGAGGACGTTTCGGTCGTTGGGGGAACCCTGCCAGGTTGTAATTTTTTGAGCCAGTGATGTTCCTGGACCTCTTAAGGTTGTGGAGTTGGTTATAATCAAATTATCTCCCAAACTTGCCGGATGGGAAGAACCGCATAGGATGCTTGTGGGTAAGTCGGAGGCCTGGGCGGTTGATTCATCACAAGTGGGTTTAGTCTGGGAGCCCTGTTTGTTTTAACAAAGGCCCCCCCGGGTAGTTTGTAGGATCCGCACATTTGGAACTGGACGGTGGCGTTCATGCAGACAGGGAGCGCCAAGCCCTGGGTGACCCTGGAAGGTCAGGGACTGGCCTCAGACACAACTGGGCGCTGGGATTATCTGTGGTCAGAGAAGGACTCTCGCTCGGTGGACGCTCGCTCGGTGGAGGGCAGTGGGGATGGCGGGAGCTGAGCAAGTCATTCTGTCACGTTTGCCTTGGTAGGAACGTGCTAGAAGAGCCAGGGGCGTGTGTGTGCACAGCAGTGAGAGCTGGAGAGGTGGTTAACACAGACGTCCGGTGCTGTGGCAGTGACTTTTACCTCTAAAGGGACCGGTTTTGAGCCCCCGCCCGTGTGGCTCCGTGATCGAGACTGCAAACTGGGCAGGTGCCCTGACCGGGAATCCAACCAAGGATCTCCTGGTTCATGGGGTCGGTGCTCAACCACTGAGCCATACCAGCCAGGACCATCATCATTCTAGAAACAGTTTGTTGGTTTCTTCTAACTTAATCCCCAGCGATTCATATTCCTGTCTTCCCTGGCTGGTTCTTCAATGTGAGATGGATCCCAAGCCACTCACCTTAAAGATTGGCAAAGCTTCTTCCTCACGTGTATCATATGATAGTAAAAGGCTTGACAGTTTTTATTTATTGCCCGACCGGTTGTGGCTCAGGGTTTAGTGTTGACCCATGAACTAGAAGGCTAGGGTTCGATTCCTGGTCAGGGCACATGCCCGGGTTGCAGGCTCGATCCCCAGAAGGTGCCATGTAGGAGGCAGCCGATCAATGATTCTCTATCATCATTGATGTTTCTATCTCTTTCTCCCTGAAATAATATCAGTCATGAAATAACATATTTTTAACAAGAATTTTAAGAAGGTCAGCTTTTAAAAAGGAAATACAATAAACGTTTTTATTTCATGACTGTGCATTTTTTAGGGATTTGCAAACCATAGTTCAGTGGCTAAGGAAATCCCGATTGTCTAATTAACACTTGGCAGCCTTTCCCTGCGACCTTGCAGCCGGGTCAGGATAGTAAAGAGGATGCCTTCCACGTGGAAGAAACCAGACAAAAGGCATGATAGGGAAAAATTGCAAAATTCACTTTGGAGAGGTGGAGACACGTGGAGTCAGATTGTGGAGAACCTGAATCCTGAAGACGAGGGAGTTGGTTTTGCTGCAGAAAAGAAACCTTTTAGGATAAAGTTCCTTTAGGAAGTGAGCCACACAGAGTGCTGTTGTGGCGAAGGATGGCTGGCTAGCTTGGACTTGTTTGGGGAGCCCAGGACCAGATCATTTGAAGTCAGCATTTTTAAAGAAGGAAGACCGTATGGACGTGGCTTACATTCCGCCCCAGAGTGCCTATGGTGGTATAATTGTCACGTAGCCACCTCTGCAGAAGACAGTGGTTCAGCATAAGACCGATTCACCCCGATGTCCCCACCACAGCTTCTGTCCTGATGTCATTTATCGGAGCTCTTTCACGTCGGAAACTGTGGCATTAATATTTAAGAGAGAAAGAAAGGAGGAACGGAGTAGAGTGCTATCTCCTGATCCACCTTCATTCTATACTCGCCCGAGTATCAGGTGGAAGGAAAGCTGACCCCGGCGGGGAAATTTCCATAGGATGAAGGCCCTGGCTTTGGTCAGGTGGATTGGATTCAAACCCCAGCTTTTTCTTTACCCACACAACGCTTACGGCCTGTGTCCTGGCTGTAAAATGGGAATAATACGTAGGTGAAGGTGGTTCTGAGATTCAACTGAGATAATGTATGGAAAGTGTTTTTAAACACTCTGGCTTAATACTAAATGTTAAAGAAAGACATAGTAGATACCATTGATCACTGATACATTGATCATATTTTGCTGAAAGGGGAAATACTCAGTCTGTCAAACTTAATAACTTTGTCTCTTTAAAAAAAACACATTAAGCTTGTGGTTGGCTCGTCTGCCAATTTATTGGCCTTTCTTGCTGAGTCATACTTCTGCCTCATTAGTGTCCTGCCTGTTCCATATTCTGGTCAAGCTCAGCTGGTTCATATCAGAGAGGAAATAACTTTCTGCCTTCACGCTCCGTACTTGGCTGCCAAGTCAGGGTGCTGCGAGGAAGCCACGTGCTTTTTGGGTATGTTGGGGTCATACCTTTTGGCTGACGGGCCCGTTCATTTAGTCCCACTCTGGTATTGACAGGAAGATGCTCTGATGTCGGTCCGCATTCCCGGTCAGAATCAGGTTGTGATTCCAATCCTATCCGATGGTGCCTCGTGGGTGACATTGTGCTTTTGTCTCCGCCCAGACCTGACTCCCCTTTGGCCGGTGGTGTTAGGGGTGCAGCGCCGCAGGGATGGCAGACTTCGGGGTCTCGGCGGGCCAGTCTGTGGCGGTGGTCTGGGATAAGCTGTCGCCGCCGGGGGCTCTGAAAGACCTGGTGGAAAAGCTGCAGGCGCTGACGGGCAGCGAGGGGCGAGTGTCCGTGGAGAACATCCACCAGCTGCTGCAGTGTGAGTACCGCCCCGTTGTCTGTACGGGGTCAGGGAGGGGGGTGGGGGGACTGCAGCGGGAGTGCTGCATTTCTGATAAGATAACGGAGTTTTGTTTTGGGTGGCAGTGCCTGTCACCCTGCTGTTTTCAGTTGAGATGCAGTAGACTCAGGAGTGTGGCTGATTTGTATCAGCATATTCTTGTTTCTTTATTAGCTAGGCCACTTTTTCCCCTTTTTTTAAAAAGCCTACTCTTCACCTTCCTCTTTGACTTCTTCCCACGGATATGAAAGTAATAAGACTGAGGCAGAGCAGGGCAGCAGTGCCCTTACCCCTCTTTTTAAAAAAATATATATATATTTTATTGATTTTTTACAGAGAGAAAGGGAGAAGGATAGAGAGTTAGAAACATCGATGAGAGAGAGACATTAATCAGCCGCCTCCTGCACACCTCCCACTGGGGATGTGCCCACAACTAGGATATATGCCCTTGACCAGAATCGAACCTGGGACCTTTCAGTCTGCAGGCTGATGCTCTATCCACTGAGCCAAACTGGTTTCGGCCCCTTACCCCTCTTACTAGTAACAGTTGTCTAGTCACATTTGCTGAGCGGGTGGGTGTGCATTCTAGAGGGCCAGGCGTAGCGTTGGTGGGGGCTCGGAGGGCCTGGGAGACGGCTTTTGGGGTCCAGGTGATTGCTGACACCGTCTTCCCTCTTTCCAGCTGCACACAAAGAATCCAGCTTTGACGTCATTCTGGCGGGTGCGTTTCCCGGAAGCTGCTCTCTGCACAGTGCTGAGGTTCTGGCTGAGATGGCCCGGATCCTCCGGCCTGGGGGCTGCCTTTTCCTGAAGGAGCCGGTAGAGACCGGTGTGGGTAAGGAAACCTTCGTCTGAAAGATGGGCCTGTCACTGGGTGCATCTGTACCTGTGCTTGCTGCATCTCTCCGAGCGGGAGTTACCACGTGGAGATCAGTATGCTTACAGTTGACTTTATCCTTAGAGATACATTCTTGTAAAACTCTGAAGCAGCACATCTGAAGAGATGTGTGATGTCTGACCCATAGGGAGTAAAATAGAAGGAAACTGCCCATCTGAGCATGGCTGGGTCCCTCAGCAGGTGAACGAACGGTTAAACTTTTTGCTCTGTCTGTACCACGGATAACCATGCAGCGGTAAAAATAAACAAACTTCATATGTGCACACCTTGGATGAATCCCACGGGAATCATGCCGAGTGAAAAAGCCAGTCTCAAAGGGTCCCATGCTCTGATTTCGCTCATACAACATTCCTGAAATACAAAGTTGCAGGTGATGGAGGACAAATTGGTGACTGGCTAGCATGGGAGATGGTGTGTGAGGCTGCGGAGGGCTAGTACGGGGTTTCCTATGGTCAGAGAACATTCTGTATCTTGATTGTGGTCATTGATTACCCTAAGCTACACATGTGCTAAGATGGCCTAGAACCACACACACACACACACACGCACATGCACACGTGCATGTAAATCTGCGGAAATTTGGATAAGCTCGGCTCTGTGGAATATCAGTGTCGGCTTCCTGTCTTCACAGTGAATTAGAATTGTGTGGGGAAGCGAGGTTGAAGGGTCCTTGAGACACCCCTGAACTTTTTAAACATCCTGTACATCCATAGTGAGAGTTGAAATATAGTCACTGGAAATGTGGGAGTGATGAGGTAATTATTGATTCATGGGAAATTTTGATGGAACTCAGGAGATAAAAACCTCTCTTTTTTTATTCAAGTGATAAAGTAGCAGCATGTTATTCAATTCTGAATTTTAGCATTTTTTTTTTAACCAGACTTTCCATCAAAAATGCGATGACTTATTTCACCAATAGAAATGAAAAGATTTTGAAGTGTATGAAGATGTTTATGTGGAGATATAAAAACATTGCTGGAACATAAACCTTGGGTGACTTAACACAGTGTCTTTTGTCAGAAGTATAAAAAGAGAACACGGTAGTTGTTATGTTAGAGTTTCTAAAGCCTCTTTCTAATCATTAACAACCCTGAAAGGCTTGGTATTTCCAAGAAGCAGAGAGCTTTCCAAGAAGCAGAGAGCTGTACGGAATAATAATGGAATTACTATCTAAAACGGAAGAGTACTGGGAAGAGAATTTTGAGTAACCAAGTCAAATTAAAATATCACCAAAATGTATATACATTAAACAGAAGAGGTTATTATTGTTTTAATGCCCAATGACCCAATCAGGATGGAGCCTTTATTATTTTTCCTGCGTTGACTATAAAGCTGTTGATTGTGGTCTTCCTCTTGGCAGTGAACGACAGCAAAGTGCGGACGGCCTCGAAGCTGTGCTCGGCCCTGACGCTGTCTGGTCTTGTGGAAGTGAAAGAGGTATGCTGGTAGACAGCCTTCTTTGCTGGGTACTTAACCGTGGCTCACTCACCTAGGACGTATATCTTCAGAGACAATGCAGAGGGAACCGGGAAATACCAGCCCTGAAGGGGAGATGGTCAGTTCGCTTAGACTAGGGAGTCAGTTGAGAAGTGCTTTCATGTGAGATACGTGAAGCCTCCCAGGACAAAACCTCGGGGACAGTCTCCCCTGAAGAGGCTCAGCTGGAGCCCAGGTGGGTGGGGGCATATTCTGGTCTCGGTGCTGGTTAGCGGTGCTGACACCGAGGCGCAGAGCGGAGCACAGACCTATTAGGGGTCGCCAGTCCCAGGCCCCAGGGAAGGGCAGTCACCGGGATCATCGTTGGGTGGCCGGTGTAAGTTGGAGGGGAAGTCCCATTTTTGACAGTTCAGTAAAAATATTTTAATTAAAGAGGTGTTCATATTTCTACATTCCTCTCCGATGTTGAAATTTTCTTATGTGTGAGATCAGAATAATATAGTGAGAGCCATTATACCACTGATTGACCTTAATTTACTCATGCCCACTCTTTATTTTTATTTTTAGTTTAAGGGTTTTTTGTTTTTTATTCTAAAATAAGGAATGCTCACAAAAATTCAGTTAATGCTGAAGAATATTGAATTTGAAGTGATGACATCCCAGTCCTTGCTCACACTTCTCTCCCCAGAGGAAACCACTTTTTATGTATTTGCAGCCACACACACACACACACACACAACACACAAACACACACGTCAGATATTTGATAATGTTTTAAAACTTTCCAAGGTTTTAAGACAAAGTAAAGATGTAGACAAGTTATACTCTAGGGTTATGATCAGTGAGAAACTGAGGTAAGCATGAAGTGATGTCTGTTACTCCCACTATTATCCTGTGAACTACTTAAAACAGTGGTTGCCAACCAGTGGTCTGTGGTCCATTAGTCCATGGGGTCCGAAAGGTTAGTGACCGCTGGTTTAAGGAAACCTTTGGGGCAGCGGTCGCCAACCCGTGGACCACTGGTGGTCCATGAGATCCACAAGGTTGGCGGCTGCTGACTTAAACTACAGAAATTAGGATTTGATGCCCATAGCCTGGTAGGTGGGCTTAGAACATCATTTTGTAGGAGTGTGGCCTGATCCTTTTGATGTCTTGCATTCCAGCTGCATCAAGAGCCCTTGAGCCCTGAGGAGATACAGTCTGTCCAAGAACATCTGGGTTACCATAGTGACAGTTTGGTCTCTGTGCAAATCACAGGCAAAAAACCCAACTTCGAAGTGGGTTCTTCTAGTCAACTTAAGCTTTCTACTGCCAAGAAGCCTTCTCCTTCGGGTAAGACTGGATGTTCCTGTCTGAAGAGGCCTGAAGGACGCATTAGAAATGGAGCCAGAGATCTGAACGGTGTGATAGATTTTTAGAGGATTAGTCCTTCCGTAAGTTCTGTCATGTCCAAATGGAAGAAAGTAAGGAAGGACTAATCCTCTAAAAATGGAAGGGTGCTTATTGTACTGTTGTCCTAGGTATTTTCAGATCGCAGCAGAACTAACGCATAGATATTAGTTCAGCCCTTCTGGACTGAAGGACACTGAGGCCTCCAGATTTTATTATATTGTTGTTTTTTTATTAATTTCAGAGGAAGAGAGAGATAGAAATATCAGTGACGAGAGAGAATCATCAATCAATCAGCTGCCCACTGCACTCCCGCTACTGGGAATTGAGCCCACAACCTGGGCATCTGCCCTGACGGAATCAAAACCATGACCTCCTGGTTCAGTGGTCGATGCTCAACCACTGGACCACACCGGCTGAGCGAGAAAATTGTCCCAGCTCTGAAGTGTGCAAAGGTTATAGGTCCAGTCGCACTGCTCTGTTTTGACTGTCCAGCTTATACCTTCAAGAAACCCTTGGAAATCCTAACCTTTGGGTTCATAGTCCGGAGAGACAGGAACAGCTTAGATGAGCGATTTGCCCAGTGGAAGGTCCAAGCATGCAATTGTGGCAGTGAGCACTAGGGGGTGCTCTTACCCCTACACCCATTTGAGAACAGGCCTCACACTGAATTGGGATCAGCCCTTTTTGCCTTTCCTTGGGCTCTCCTGTCCTGTAGAGAACTCAGGAAGTGTGAGCTTTTCCGCCCCCATTGGTACACTGCCAGCATCAGCTCCAGAGCTCATTTGCTTGTGTGCAACAGGTTTATGTGAGGCTAAAGCTGTGTGTTCACCATGCTTTTTGACACATTCTCACTTAACCTTCTATCACCTGCAGTAGGTGTACAGAGTTCCATTAGCCTGTGTTCTGAGGATGGAAACTAAGATAAAGAGGGGAAAGCAATGTGGAAGTAAAAGCATTAGAACCGCACTTGTGGCTTTGTGTCACTGGCCTAAGTGTCCAAGCCTGCTTTCTGTCTAGACACTTAGGATGACAGATGCTTACATCCTAAGGTTGTTAGCAGGATTACATGAGATGATATATGCATGGTTCAGAGCAAGTGTTTAAAAAGGATGCTTCTGTGATATCACAGTGATCGGCCCAAGGTCCTGCCTTTTGTCAGTGGTAGAGCTGGGCCTTGTACCCATGTCTTTGACTCTCGGTCCAGTATGTTCTCTGCACAGAGCCTCAATAGAAAGCACTCAGGTTTACTTTAGCTTGTTTCAGGCTTCTCAGTGGAGCTCTTTTTCTTTTGTTGGTTGGACCCAGTGAAGCCCGCCGTGGACCCCGCCGCCGCCAAACTCTGGACCCTCTCGGCCAATGACATGGAGGATGAGGGCATGGTGAGTGGGCACCTGGGCACTTGATGGCGTCCTTTAGGCCCCGGTGGGAGTGAGAGTTCCGGGTTTGGAGTGGCCTCTCTGGACCTGTGAGCATAAAGGTATTAAAGCCCAGCGTTGAGGCCGTCCTATCACCGGCACTGCTGCATCAGGGGGAACCTCCCCACTAGCGGCCTTTGCATTTCTTTTCAGCATCTTCTCCCACAGATTTTCTCATTTTTACTTCAGGTGATACATCAGAGACTCTTGTGGGCATGTGCAAACCTGAAAAAAGTCAGCTAAAATGTTTTGTTTTTGCTTTTGTTTTTTAATATATTTTATTGATTTTTTTTTTTTTTTTACAGAGAGGAAGGGAGAGCTAGAAACATCGATGAGAGAGAAACATCGATCAGCTGCCTCCTGCACACCCCCTACTGGGGATGTGCCCGCAACCAAGGTACATGCCCTTGACCGGAATCGAACCTGGGATGCTTGAGTCCGCAGACTGATGCTCTATCCACCGAGCAACACCGGTCAGGGCTGAAATGTTTTTATTGGCTCTTTTGGGCAAGTCACTGACACCCACTGTCCTCAAAGCAGTACTTCTCCATCTTTGACCGGTGCTTTTGTAATGAAGTTGTTCACTTCTCCAGCTATCCAAGTGATAGTGGCAAGCAACGTAGGTTATGGTTTGTGCCCGCCTAGAACTTACGGGCTACCTGTCCACATGTCTATCAAAGAATTACACAACATATCTATCACACTGGCCCTTTTCTCTGGAATTCTAGAGCAAGTATTTTATTCCCCTTTTCATGGGACAGGCCTTCTTATACAGGGTGTCCCAAAAATGTATCCACACACTTTGAATGGTTAGGAAGGCAGTGTTTATTGAAATACATTTCATTCTCACTTACCAGCTATCAGCTGCTCCCAGTGTAAATGGGTTCCCAGTCCCTTACAGCCTCGTGCACGTCACTTCACTGTGTACTCAGCTCGGACCTGAGCATCACCCTGAAGGAGGGTGGCGGGTGCCTCCTTCCCCAGGCGGTAACCCTGCTGCCTCCGCCTGTGGCCGCCTCCTCTCTGCTTAGCCTTAGCAGACAGTATGGCGGTGTCGCTAACTGCCCCCAACACTCCCCAGGATCTCATCGACTCAGATGAGCTGCTGGACCCGGAGGACTTAAAGAAGCCAGACCCAGCTTCCCTGCGGGCCCCTTCTTGCGGCGAGGGGAAGAAGAGGAAGGCCTGCAAGAACTGGTGAGTGCTGCCCGCAGCTGCTGTCTCTGCGGGCACATGCTCTGCTGTCATTAAAGCACAGCCTCCTGCAGGTCCATGTTAAAGAATAACAACATGGACACCCAGGTACGCCTCGCCAGCTTAAGAACCAGAGACATTGCTGGGACCTTAACAGCCACCTCTGCATGCTTATTTCAGAGAGGAAGAGAGGTAGAAACATTAATGATGAGAGAGAATCATCGATCGGCTGCCTCCTGCACACCCCTACTGGGGACTGAGCCCACAACCCAGGCCTGTGCCCTCACTGGGAATCAAACTGGTTCGTAGGTTGCTGCTTAACCAGTTTTCACATCTGGGTGGATAGTTGAACCACTTACATGTGACCCTCCGAACAATATAAACCGAAGAGTCAGCCCAACCTGAGCAGACAGGAGAGATGCACGTTCCATATCTGTGAGGCGCCCAGGGAAAGAGAAGCATCAGTAGGGTCCTCAGCTCTGGCTCCTTTGAGAATCTCGCAGAGCGGCTCCCGGGAAGTCAGTGGGAAGGTCTGAAGAGGGAAGTCTGCGCACATTTGGGGCTGCCAGGATCTGGGGTTTCTGGGTGGCGGCCAGTCTCACTCACCGGCCGCTGATTCCCCAGCACGTGTGGCCTTGCCGAAGAACTGGAAAAAGAGAATTCCCGGAAGCAGTCCAGCTCCCAGCCCAAGTCGGCCTGTGGAAACGTAAGTATCGTTGCTTAATATTCCCCAGATCCTTAGTGTATCGAGCGTCATCCTGACCTCCACGCAGACTAGCTCCCCCTTTAAGGGACTTCCTGCCCCATATTTCAGTAATCGGTGAATCCGTGGGGAAGCAAGGTTATCTCTGGAGAGAGGGTCAGCATGCTCAGGCCCAGACGGGAGCTCTTGTGTCTGGTTTTTGTCCCTTCCGGCTTCCTGGTGGACCGGAGGCTATTCAGCCCTTTGGCTGAGCTCAGCTGGTCCTTGAAATATGGCCTCAGGAGCTTCTCGAGGCCCCTGGTCAGCAAACTGCGGCTCATGAGCCACATGCAGCTCTTTGACCCCTTGAGTGTGGCTCTTCCACAAAATACCACGGCCTGGGCGAGTCTATGTTGAAGAAGTGGCATTAGAAGAAGTTTAAGGTTAAAAAATTTGGCCCTCAGAAATTTCCATCGTTGTCCTGTTGATATTTGGCTCTGCTGACGAATGAGTTTGCCGACCACTGCTCTAGGCCATTGTTCTCGCAGGACCAGAGATCTGTGAAACTCCGAGGGTCTGAGCCCCCAGGGGACCCCCAAGTGCACCCAGCCATTTCCTTCAGCTGCTGGGGCCAGAACGTGACATTAGGGATCCCGTCTAGCCCCCGTTCCTGGCATAAGCTTCCCGTATGACGGGCTCCCCAATAGATTGCAATACCTTGTTGTACATGTTGTATGTGTGATTATGTCCACAGTGCTACCTGGGCGATGCTTTCCGCTGTGCCAGCTGCCCCTACCTCGGGATGCCCGCCTTCAAGCCCGGGGAGCAGGTGCTCCTGAGCAACAGCAACCTCACCGATGCCTAGGAGGGACCCGCCCGCGGGCACACGGCTCCCCCGGCCACTCCCGCCTCGGACCCCGTCTCTGCCTCGGCTCACTCTCGGAAACCCTTTTGCAGGGAGGGGGCTTAGGCAGATGAAGCTGGCTATGGGCTGCAGGGGTGTGTAGTGCTGCTGTGGATCAAAAGACCGAGGTGTCCTGGGCCGGTTTCTCCATAGTGTTAGGGTGTCCTGGAGGGGTCCCCTCCCGGGTCAACGTGGTGATCATCACACTCCGCGCCCAGACTCCCCGAGTGTTAACTCCGTGACAGGTGCTGCCACTCGTCTTACAGGGCTGGTGGCTTACTCAACACGCAGTCCCTAGTGACTTGAGTCAAGTGATTCATCACCTCAGGGCACCACGGGAGTCGCTCAGGGGTTGCTGTGATCCTAGTCCCTGTACCCATCCCCGCCCACCCGTGTGTTCGTGTGTTGCACCTGTGTTCTGTTCATCTGCAGTTACTATTAAACTCGTGTACTTCCACGGATCGGTTGTGAGGAGGGGATGTGTGTGTGGTGTCTGACAGCTGTGCAACCTCGACTTGCACCCCAGAACTTGTGTTTTGGAGACTTTGCGTCCCGCACGCTGGACCGGTCCTTCTGGGGACCGGGCCGCCCTGTCTCCTCCAGAAGAGTCCTGGTTGGAGGAGGCGGGACAGAAAGCTGAACCCACAGTTCACCTCTCTGCGCAGGAGACCCCTCTCCTTACCGCCCTCGCAGACTCGGCGTGCACCTCGCTAATAGTGGGGAGAATGGGGTTTGAGAGACCTAGGTTTTTCTATCTTCCGTTAATAAAAGCGTTCTTTGGTATTAGTGCTCACAGCTTGCCTTTGCTTCTCCTGGGCCCCGCGGGTGGAGCTCAGCTACGGGGGTGGCTAGATCCTAGGTTGACCGTGAAGCCCCTGTGGTGGGCAGAGTTCAGGACTCCCCCAAAGCCCCCCCATACCTGGAGGACGCCCGGCCTTGCGTCTGAGCGGGGCCTGCGAGCACGGTGGGCCCTCGCTGCCACGGCGAGGTCGCGTTATGTGACAGAAGTGGGGTTTGCAGGCGTGAAGTCCCTGAGGGACCGTCAGTGAAAAGGGACATCTCCTGAGTAGGCCTGGCCCAAGTGCTGGGCCTTTAGAGGAACTGGAGAACGAGGTTTCTCTGCCTCCAGGGCCCTGAAGTGAGGTCCCGGGCGAGGGACTGAGGCAGCCGCTGGGAGGCGAGAGCAGACCATCGAGGGTCTTGGGAAGGTTCTGAAGTGAGAGGGGGGCACGATGGGGCTGCAGGAACCCCCAGGCCAGGGAGCTCCCCAGCTGGGAACGTCTACGGAATCGGATCAGACACCTAAGGGGAAGTGTGCTCCGCCCCTCACCTGGCTGTGAGCACAGAGGCTGGTCTGGGAGGAGACGGGGACTTGGGGGGTCTGACCAGACCTGAGAGAACCCAGACAGCGCTTCCCAGAACCCCTCCCTGCTCATGCACCACAGAAGGGGGGGTCTGCTGAGCCTCTCATCCACACCCCCTGCTCTGCCCTCAGCCCCGCTCCTGCCTAGGCCTCCCTCCCTGAGTGCACACTCCGCAGCCAGCCTCTGAGCCTCGGTCCCTTTCTGAGCTGGATGGGCAGGACCAGATGCTCTCCCACCAGATGCTCTCCCAGGGCCCAGCAGTGTGGCCGCCTGGGCGGACAGACAGACAAGCAGACACAGACTGGGGGGGAACGACTTTAATGGAGGCCCTTTCATGCCTGGCTTCCAGCTGGGAAAAGGGTGGGTCCTCTGTCCTTGGACGGCCCCCCTGGACCCAGGCCGCTGGGGGTTGGGGTCGCGAACACTGAGGCACCGGAAGTTTCCACACGGTCCAGGGAGAAATCAGGGCTTCATGATGCCTCGCAAGTACTTGACCGCCTTCTTCACCCTGGTCTCCTTGGGGTCCGCACAGATGGACCTGCCCTGGACGGTCACAAACCTGCAAAGGGAGAAGCCGCGGGCGTCAGGGCAGAGGCTCCGCAGCGCCCAGCAGCCCCGCCCTGCGCCGGCCGCACAGTGACCCCACACGGGGTCAGTGGCAGATCGGGGGCGTCAGCTCTGCCTCGGTGACTTGGTGCCGTGTCCCTTCCAGAGCCGGGGAACTGGTGGGGGAGGAAGGGGCAGCGAGACTACATCTGCTGGGGCTGTCCTGTCTCTCAGGACTTCAGTGTTCCCATTGGTCATCGGAGAGGCTGGACCTCAGGCCTGGGCCTTGGGCCATTGCAGAGTGGGGCACAGGGCAGGGCCTGGGTGACGGGATGTGAAGGCCACACACTCCTCTCTTCTTCCCAGCGGCCCTTCTGGAAGCTCCAGGTCCTCTGTCTCCCACGCTCAGCTCCCAGGATTGGGGGTCAGCGGGGGTGGGTGGGGGGTGGGAGTGGGGTGGGTGGGAGACAAGCTTACACAACGGCAGGCCTGGGACACTCCTCCGAGGTCCGGTACCACCGCACCAGCCTCCGCACGGGGATGGCCCCCTGGAAGTACTCCATGCAGCACTCCCGGCCCACATTGGTCCCTCGAGCTGCGGGGGAGAAGCAGGAGCGGGTGTGAGGCCTGTGCAGTGGGCAGGTGCCTGTGTGTGTGTGTGTTTGTGTGTGTGTGTGTGCGTGTGTGTGTGTGTCTGTGGAGAGGAGTTGTGTGCATGTCTATGTGTGTGTGTCTGAGGGGCACAAGGGTGGGTCCATGTTAGGGATGGGGGTTGTGTGTCTGTGTGTTAATGGTTGATGGGTGTGTTGATGCGGGAGGGGGGTGTCTGTGAGTATGTTTCTGTGAGGGGAGTATGTAGAAAGCTTGCACGTGTCTGTGTGTGTGTGTCACATGTGCACATTTGTGTGTCTAAGGTTTCCGTGTGGGCTTTAGGGAGCTCCTGTGTGTATGTGAGTGTGTGTGCATGTGTCTTTGTGTGCTTGGGAAGGGATATGTATGTGTATGTCTGAGTGTGTGTATCTCTGTGTGTGTGTGTATGTATGTGCATGTGTCTTTGTGTGCTTGGGAGGGGGTGAGTATGTGTGTGTGTATGTCTGAGTGTGTGTACCTGTGTGTGTTTGAGGGACTGGTGCATGCTTACTTGTATGTGTGTCTGTGTGTGCATCTCTGTGTGTGTGCACACTCAGCGCCAGCTGTAAGCACGCATGGGCTCGGCCAGGCTCTGGGCTGAGCTTCCCGGCACAGCTCCCCCGGTCCCCCGCACACCTGGCACAGGTGCCTTCACCCCCATTGGACGGGGCTCAGCTCCCTCCTCTCTGCCCAGCGACACACACCTGACCCAGCACAAAGACGGGCTTCAGACGCGTGGCTTAGTGACCACCATAACAGCGGGTTTTCTAAGAAGCCCGACTGCCCTCGACCATCCGGGGCTGCGCCTGGTCTGACTCACTCCCGGGAGTGAGAACACAGGCCCCCGGCAGACAACCTCCGAGCTGCCCTCGCCAGCTGGAGTCCGATTTCAGCCTTCCTTTCCCCTCTGCCTGTGACAATCTCTCCCCACATCTTCTGGGAACCGATTCTCCTACTTTATCCGATCCCTTCGGGGAAAGACCCGTTCGTTAAACACGCTGATATATTCTCCCGAGAATTGTTCACCTTTCGCTGTTGAAACACAACCACAGCCACCGGCTCACAGCCCATCTCCTCTCCTCTTCCTCCTCCTCACCATCATCATTTTTCTCGCAAGTCCTATGGCTGCTGACCTCTCACCTCTTTGCAGGAACAAGTGAGCTGCAAGTAACCCACACCTGTGTGCGTCCGTCCCCCCACTCTCACCTGCCCGGGCGCCCTGCAGGGAGGCCCCCAGGAGGAGGGTGAGCAGGAGCAGCATCTTCCAGGGGGTCATGGTGCCGGAGCCAGGAGACGGTCTCTGCGCGTGGTCTCTCAGCCCGGGGACACCGCACGGGCGGCCGGGGTGGAGGTGACCTATTTAGCCTCGCTGGGATCCCGCCCCGCCCATCACCTCTTCCTGCCGTCCTTCCCCAGACCAGGGGCGTTTGAAGAACTCGAGATGATTCTATAGAACGTTTGTGGCTTTCCAGTGAACGGGGGCTCCGGTGGGGACAGAGGTGGGGTATTCATCCGGGGGCCAGGGCGACCCACTTCTCCTTTTGCGCATTTGTTTCTTGGTTCCTCTTCAGACAGAAAAAGCTGGATCCCAGATGGGAATCGTCCTGCTTCGAACCTCCTTTGACACGGTGCCCTCCCTGGGAGGGGGACAGCCGGGTAGGGGCCAGGGGAGGCTGCTTAACCTGGGACCGGAGGATCTCGGGGTGCAAAAAGGGCTCCTCTCCGGGGGGTTGGGGGGGACCAGCCGGCCGGCTGCACATGCACACGGGGGCAGCTCCGTGCGGGGAGGAGCACAGCTCCATCGCGTTCTGAGAAAGGCCCGAGGCCGAGACGTTAAACGTGCTGACAAATTCTTCTGAGAACTGTCCCTGGCTCCTTCCCCAAAGTCAAGTTCAGGGCCTTCCCCGAAGCCACGGGAGGCCAGGGTCTGGCCGTTTCTAACCATCCTTTAGCCCAGGTTTGAGTCGTCTTCCTGGGAAGGCACATCCCCCCAAAGGCAGCGTCTCACCTGCACGAGGACGCTCTGGCTCCCAGCAGAGCCAGGTCTGCCTGGAACCCTGGTCAGCATCAGTGCGCCGGGTCAGCAGAGAAAATGGCCAATCGTCTGCGTAGGGTCCCCCCCTCACCCCTCCCAGCCCCACCAGATCATGGGAGCCCCTTAATCAGGCGCGAGTCCCGCCTACCTCCAGGTGGGCAGCTCTGGACTTTGAGTCTGACACTTGGGGACCCAGGCCTGGCTCCACCCTGTCCCTGAGGGACTGGGGCAGCTGGGAATGTCACTGCCTGCGATCACAGGCCATTGCCGGTGATGATAACACCTGGAATGTCCCTGCCTGAACACCTGGAATGTCACTGCCTACAATCACAGGCCATTGCCGGTGGTGATCACACCTGGAATGTCCCTGCCTGCAATCACAGGCCATTGCGGTGGTAACGGCAGGTGCTGTTTGAAGTGAAGCCTCACTCCACTGGGACCGGGTGCTCAGCCGCGAACCCGGGAGAGGAAACGGGGACTCTGGACTAGACCATGGGCGCCAGAGCCAGGTGCTCCTCCCCCGCAGGGCACCTTGGGAGGCCGGGGCTGCTTCAGTTCCTGGGGACCGGGAGTCGCCCCGTCCATGGCAGAGGCTCCCGTGGGCAGGATCCCCTCCCCCCGGCCTCGGGCGAGGTCTCACTGCTCACAGAGCCTCCCTGTCCGTAGAGGGGCATTTGGGCTGTCCCAGCGGCCCCATCACAATGGATGCATTTCTCTGCTTTTCTCACCTCCTGCCCGAGACCCCTAACCTCCCCCCCTCCCCAAGCCACAGCCGGGGCTGGCTCTCTGCCCCCTGCCCGCCTGGCTGGGCCGTGCTTCTGTCCCCCAGGCCGCTGTCCGTTTGCACATGGAATGGAGGGGAGCGGGCGGGGGGGAGGGGGAGAGGAGGCCTCCTGCCCGTGCTCATGCTTGACACCGGCGTCCTGCACAGGAGCACCGGCTGTCCCCAACCTGCTGACACAGAGGAGGCCTGGCAGGGGGGTGGGGGGCGGGGGGAGGGTTGCTGGCCTCCTGGAGACCCCGCTGGGGAGAGGGAAGCTCAGGCTGGAGGCAGAGCTTTGGGGCCGGAGGGAACAGGAAAGCGCAGGGGTGCGTGGGGAGGGTCCGGGTCCCACGCGGAGGCAGGGGAAGTGTGTCTGCTGATGCCGCCCTGTGGACAGAGTGTCTCTGACCTCTCTGCTCCCCCTGGCCTCTGCCCAGTGGCTCCTGCCCACCGTCTGTGGCCTCTCCACCTGCCACAGGGGTCCTGCGTGCACGGTGCCCTGGGCTGGACTGTTGTGATGGAGCAGCAGTTTGTTTACGGCGAGGCCCCGGCCCGCACCGCTGGGGAAACTCCCGAGTGGGTTGTGAGTCCCAGTCCCCCTGTTTCTGCCAAAGGCTCAGAACTTTTCTCTGGAAGGACCCAAATTCCCCTGTGTTTTCTGGGGAACGGGCTGCGGCAGCAGGAACTGAGTCTGCGCTGGCTCTGGGCTGGTGCAGGCTGCCTGGCTGGGGTGGAGGGGTGCAGGAGTGGGGGAGGGCAGCAAGGGTGCCCGTGAGCACCTGCTGTATGCCTGGCTGGGCTGGGCCTGGGGGGCCGAGGGGGGCAGGCAGAGGTCAGACACAGCCCCTGCTCTTGCGGGAGTTCGAAGCTGGGGAGGCTGGAGGAGCAAAGGCCTGGTCCACATAGGGACGTGCAGGTGAGATAAAGGACCGCCAGACCCAGAGTGGAGAGAGGACGTTACTGGACCACTTGGAAGGCTGCCTGGGGAGGAGGCCATTGGGCTGGGCGTGGTGGGTGGGGGGATTCACACCGAGAAAAGGAGGGCCAGGCGTTCCTGGTGAGCAAAGGGCTTGGCACAGGGGAGAGGACAGAACTCGCGGAGATAAATGAGGACGGAGGAGCCTGGGGGTGACCAGCACAGGGCGTGTCTCTCTGCCCACCATGCTGTGCCCCCGCTCCCCCAGCACGGTGCCCGGCATGCAGCTGTCTTTCCACGAGGCCTGGCAGAGCGGACACGGGGCCGGAGGAGGAGGAGGAGGAGAAGGAGGAGGAGGAGGAGGAGGAGGAGGAGGAGGCGGTGCAGGGGCCTCCATGGAGAAACCGCGGCGGCCAGCACACCTCTCGGCCTCCCTGGGGAGGTCAGGGAGACCAGGGACATTCTCCGGTGGTTTCCTCGCCGGGAATTAACCGGCTCATTCCTCCCGCCTGAAACTGCTTTAAGGGACCTTCCAGATGGGTGTCCTGGAGCCGGGGCCTGTGAGAAGAGCCGCAGGGTGGACTCCGCCACCCGGAGCTCTGGCAGGGGAACCAGGACTGCTCCCCGGAGGAGAACTCTGTGGGGGAGCTCCTGGGGATGGGGGGCTCCCACAGGCAGGGGAAGCACCGGACGCTGGCCTGTTAGAGC
>PVJN01036607.1:0-11798 GCA_004026805.1 Lasiurus borealis | reverse complement strand
CCGAAACTGCTGCCTCGCACCATTTCCAAACTACAACTAAAAGACAGAAGAGACATCATCCAGAACCACAGGAAAGCTGGATGAGTGGAAATTCTACAACAAAAAGGAAAGAGAGGGGGCTCACAGAGACACACAGGAACTGCAAAAAGCTGAGGTATGTAGACACACGCGTGGCAAGGACAGGTGGCAGAGAGCCTGCCTGGCTTCCTCTAGCGAGAGGGAGAAGGAAACTCCCAATTGCACTGAACCCCAGTTCTGGATGAGACTCATACAGGGGGAATCTGGACTGTTGTGAAAAGCGAGGAGTGCACGGAAACTTAGGGGAGCCACGAAAGGCAGAGGTCTGGAGATGCACAAACCAGGGCGCGCTGAGAGGACTGACTGCTGATTGTGCCCCTGGTTTTCTCTAGCGGGAGGAAGACAGATCCTACCAACTGCACTGAACTCCACTTCCAACTGCACTGAACCCCAGTTTCGAGCAAGACCCTGGGGACCCAGACTCATGAGTCCCTGGAGCACACGGAAACCCAGGGGAACTAGAAAGGCAGAGGTCTGGCGGTGTGCAAATGTGAATGCACGCAGAGGGCTGCAGCGATTACTGAGGGTCACTGAGACCCAGGGGCCTCATAGGGCAGGGCTGACGGGAAGCCATGGCTGTTAGCTCAGCCCTGAGATTCTGGCCTATCCAAGCTAAACACAGAGGCTTTTGTAATTTTGCAAGTCTTGTATCATAAGCCTGACTCCAGCACAGAAGTTCTTCCAGCATAGACACAGCTGATCCTCACAACCAATTGGCTTGGAAGTCAATTCCCCCCAGTGATACCAATAACAATCAAGACTTAACTACAACAAGGCTGTACACATAGTCCACAAAGGGGTGCACCAAGAGAGTCCACCTCAGGTAACTGGGCAGGCAGAGCTACTGGGCCATATAGAACATCTAGCACACAAAGCTACTCTACCAACTCAGTGAAGCAGAGAAAATGCAGAGACAAAGGAACAGATCATAAACAAAAGAAATAGAGGAAAACAAACGACTGGATATAGAGTTCAAAACCACGGTTATAAGGTTTTTTTAAGAATTTCCTAGAAAAGATGGATAAATTTAGTGAGACCCAAGATGAGATGAAAGAACCAATTAGAAATTAAACATACAGTGACTGAAATAAAAAATATTATACAGAAACCTAAAAGCAGACTAGGGGAAGGCAAGAATCAAGTCAAAGATTTGAAATACAGTGGTACCTCGAGATACGAGTTTAATTCGTTCCGTAACCTTGAGGTATGGGAAACTATGAGATGCTCGAGTCAAGGTATACTGGTGGGCCGATCCACGTGATTACTCATATCTCAACTGTTGCTCATATTTCAAAGCAAAAATTGCTCGCTTGATGGCTCCTAGCTCAAAAAATCTCGTATGTTAGGGCACTCGTATCTCGGGGTACCACTGTACAAAGAAGCAGTAAAAAAAGAACCAAGATGGCGGCATAGGTAAACACCCACACTGCTGCCTCACACAACAATTTCAAAACTACAACTAAAACACAGAACAGACATCATCCAGAACCACAGGAAAGCTGGCTGAGTGGAAGTTCTACAACTAGAAGGGAAGAGAGGGGCTCATAGAAACCCAGAGGAGCTACAAAAAGCTGAGGTACAGAGATGCACATGTGGAGAAAAAGGTGCCAGAGTACCTGGCTGGCTTTCTCTGGTGGGAGACTCCCAACAGCATTGAACCCCTTATCCTATGACACTAAACCCCAGATCAGCTGAAACTCATACAGGGGGAGTTTGGACTGTGAAAAGGGAGAAGTGCACAGAAATTTGGGGGAGTCACGGGAGGGCAGAAGTTGGGCGGCACGCACAGCACTGCACACAGAAGACCGATTGCTGATTGTGCTGCTGGCTTTCACAAGAGGGCTGGAGACAAAGCATCCCAACTGTGTCACTTCTAACTCCACTAAACCCCAGATTTGGGTGAAACCCTGGGAACCAGATTCATATGGTCCCAGAGTGCAGGGGAGCAGGAAAAGCAGCAGTCTAGAGGCACTGTGAGAGAGCGCATGTGCACACAGGGACCGCTCCAGCAATTACCCAGTCACGTGAGACTCGGGGGCCGTGGAGGGCAGGGCTGACTGGAAGGCAAGGCAGTCCCTTAAGCCCTCCACCCATCCCAAACTCAACAGAGAGACTTTTGCAGTTTTGCAAGTCTGGTATCATAAGGCTGAATCCAACACAGAAGTTCTCCCGGCATAGTGAAAATGCCATGACAAGGGAAGAAATCACAAACAAAAGAAATGGAGAAAAACAAACAACTGGATATAGAGTTCAAAACCACGTTCAAGAATATCCTAGAAAAGTTGAAAAAAGTTAGCGAGACCCAAAAGGCGATGAAAAAGAACCAATTGGAGATGAAAAAGAACCAAATAGAGATGGAAAAGGACCAACTAGAATTAAACATACACTGACTGAAATAAAAAATAATATACTGAGTCCTAACAGCAGACTAGCGGAAGGCAAGAATCAAGTCAAAAATATGAAATATAAAGAAGCAGAAAACACTCAACTGGAAAAGCAAGAAGAGAAAATAATCCAAAAATGTGAAGATAATGTAGGAGCCCCTGGGACAGTTTCAAGCATACTAACATCAGAATTGTGGGGGTGCCAAAAGAAGAGAGAGAGCAAGATACTGAAAACCTACTTAAAGAAATAATGACTGAAAACTTCACACATCTGGTAAAAGAAATAGACTTTCAAGTCCAGGAAGCACACAGACCCCATATAAAAGGAATCCAAAGAGGACCACACCAAGACACATCATAATTAAAATGCCAAGAGCAAAAGACAAAGAATATGAAAAGCAGTAAGAGAAAAACAGTTCATTACCTACAAGGGAGCACCCATACGACTATCATCTGATTTCTCAACAGAAATGATGCAGGCCAGACGGAAGTGGCAAGAAATACTCAATGTAATAAATAGCAAGAATATACAACCAAGAATACTCTATCCAACAAAGCTATCATTCAGAATTGAAGGGCAGATAAAGAGCTTCACAGATAAGAAAAAGCTAAAGGAGTTCATCAAGTCCAAACCAGTTTTATAGGAAGTGCTGAAAGGTACTCTTTAAGAAGAGGAAGAAGAAAAAGGGAAAAGCCAAAAAATTATGAACAACAAATACATGTCTATCAACAAGTGAATCTAAAAATTAAGTGAATTAAAAATTTGATCAACAGAATAAACTGGTGAATATAATAGAATCAGGAGCACAGAAAGGGAGTGGACTGATAATTCTCAGGGGGAAAAGGGTGAGGGGTGTACAGGGAGAGACTGTCCAAAAATCATACACCTATGGATGAGGTCAACGGGAGGGAGGTAAGGTTAGAGGGAGGGTTGGGAACTGGGTGGAGGGAGCTATGTAGGGGAAAAAGAGAAACAAATATAATAATAAAGATTTAATTAAAAACATTAGAAGGGAAACCATAAAAATATTAGAGGAATCCACAGGCAGCACAATCTCAGACATATGCCAAAAGAACTTCTTCACTGATACTGCTCCAAAGGCAATGGAAGCTAAAGAAAAAATAAACAAATGGGACTACATCAAAATAAAAAAGCTTTTGTACAGCAAAAGAAACCATCAACATAACAACAAGAAAGACCACTGTATGGGAGGACATATTTGCAAATGTTAATACTAATAAAGGTTTAATCTCAAACATCTACAGCCAACTTATACAACTTAATAAAAGGAAGATAAACGATCCAATAAAAAAATGGGCACGGACCTAAATAGAACCTTCTCAAAAGATGACAGAAGGAAGACCAAGAGACATATGAAAACATGTTCAAAATCACTAATTATCTGAGAGATGCAAATCAAAACGACAATGCGATACCATCTTACACCGGTCAGAATGGCAATCATCAACAAATCAACAAACAAGTGTTGGTGAGGATGTGTAGAAAAAGGAACCCTTGTTCACTGTTGGTGGGAATGCAGACTGGTGCAGCCACTGTGGAGAACAGTATGGAGTTTTCTTAAAAAACTAAAAATGGATCTCCCATTTGACCCAGCAATCCCACTCTTAGGAATTTATCCTAAGAAATTACAAACACCAATCAGAAAGGATTTATGCACCCCTATTTTCATAGCAGCACAATTTACAATAGCTACAATTTGGAAACAGCCTAGGTGCCCGTCAGCAGATGAGTGGATCAGAAAACTGTGGTACATCTACACAATGGAATTCTATGCTGCCATTAAAAAGAAGGAACTCTTACCATTTGCAGCAACCTTGATGGAACTGGAGAGCCTTATGCTTAGTGAAAAAAGCCAGTCAATGAAGGAGAAGCACCACATGCTCTCCCTCATTTGTGGATAATAAAGAACATTTTAAACTGATTAACAAAAGGATAGATACAGAGGCAGTAAAGCATCAAACAGACTGTGATATTATAGCAGGAAGATTAAGGAGAGGTGGGGTAGATAAGAGATCAATCAAAGGACTTGTATCTACGCATATAAGCATAACCAATGAACATAGACACTGGGGGGTTGGGGTATGCCTGGGAGGGAGTGGGGGTAATGGGGGAATATGTATACATGTAACACAATAAATAAAATAAAACAAAAAGTGTTCCCAATTAAGGTCATCAACTACCTCTGAGCCTTCCCATCACTGGCCCTCTGCAGCACACCTTGTTTACCTTTATGGGAGTCTATTTCTTTGGAATTTTGAGAGTTAATCATCAGCTGAAGAAGATCCACTCGATTCTGGAAGCAGAAGGAGAAATTTCAATAACACAAGTCAACTTGTGAAACCAGAAACAAATCAGGAGTGCAGTACTAAATTTATTTCCTATTAATACGGCCACTTAATTTCTTTTATTTTTCTATTACATTTCTAATTTTATTTTTATTTACATTCAATATTATTTTACATTAATTTCAAGCATATAGCATAGTGGTTAGACAATCAGATACTTTGCAAGGTGTTCCCCCAATATTTCCAATACCCATCTGTCACCATAGAGAATTATTACAATAGTAGAGGCCCAATGCACAAATTCCTGCATGGGTGGGGTCCCTCGAGATGGCCTGTGAGGATCGTGCCAAAAGCCACAGTCCATCGCCACCTGCCATTCTTGCTCATCCTAGTTCCACTGCACCTGCCATGGGCTTGTGCCCAGTCAGTCCCAATTGGGAGAGGCTCATACCACCACAGCAGTGCTCACCAGCCATAAGCCCTGCATCTGGCACCCATCTTCAGGGGGACAAGGGGCTCAAAACACAACAGGCTCTCCCCGGGCAGGTGGTAGAACACCCTTGCCAGCCCAGAATCTGGAGCCATCCCACTGACATTCATGCCAGTTGTCGGGAGCCACCTGGCAGTCACTTTTGTATCATTTCTTCCTTGCAGAGCATTTAGGGCAGGAAAGCAGCCACGGTGCCCAAGGCTGACTTCCAGGAGGCCAGTGGCTCTGTTGGGATCATGCCAGGAGGGCCGGTCCATCAGTGCCTGGCCCATTCTCTAGAGATTGAACTTGCAGAACTACTGAGGGCATGAGTGGCTGCCACCAGGCTGGTGGGCCACTGCAACAGATTGGTCAGCTGGGCAGTGCTCCTGGTATGGGAGCACACTGACCACCAGGGGGTAGCTCCTGTGTTGAGCGCTGCCCCCTGGTGGTCAGTGTGCGTCGGAGCAACTGGTCATTCAATCATTCAGTCACTTAGGCTTTTATATATATAGACTAGTGGTCTGGTCGGTGAGATTCATTCATGGGGGGTTTGGGGTGTCCCTCAGCCCAGCCTGCACCCTCTCCAATCTGAGACCACTCAGGGGATGTCTGACTGTGGGATCAGGCCTAAATCATCAGTCTGACATCTCTCTCACAATCCAGGACCTCTGGCTCCTAACCACTTTGCCTACCAGCCTGATCACCCCCAACTGCTCCCCTGCTGACCTGCTCACCCCCAACTTGCCTCCCCCCCACCGCTAGCCTGATTGCCCCTAACCACCTCTGGCTTGGCCCTGCCACCATGGCTTTGTCTGGAATGTTTCCCAGAAGGTTTCCTGGTATAATTAGCATATTACCCTTTTATAAGTATAGATTATTGGCTACATTCACTATGCTGTATTAATATGGCCCCAGAAATCTCACTAGTGTTGCCTGAGTTATCAGTGAACTCATCCAGCTACAAATCTTGGAAAACAATCCTGAGAGAAATTCAGCCATCATGTCCAATGGCTTTTTGGCCTTCATTTTCTCTGCTTTTTGGCTTTTCTCATTTTTGAACACAGCTTCCTGGCCAAAGAGTGTCCTGCTCTCCGCTTGTCATATAGTTTGCTCAGAAAAAAAGTCCCTGACTTCAATACTTTTTTTTTCACAGCCTTAATCCTTAATGAAAGGCCACATAACTGAATCCCCTGGCATTTGCAGAGTTCATCAGATGCTTTCCTGGGAGCAGCTTCAAATACTCCACCATCCCAGAATTCTCCACAATGTTCAGTGTAATTCTGGGGTGCCCAGCTCTATCTTTATGGCCTGCAGACATTCTTGTTCTGGCCTCCAGGCCCATGGAGGCAAAGCTGGGTTAGCCAGTTTGCAACCTCTGCCCAGAGAAGACTACTGCCCTCCCTAGTCTCGGGGCAGGCTCCAGTTTAACGTAGAGCACTCCACCAGGGGCCTGATGGGAATTTCCACTGCAGGATGTGTAAAATAAGAGGCTTAGAATTGATTAGTGTTTACTAATTTAAAACCTGGGAATGTATGATTCCCCAGAAAATAATTTTTAAACAGTAATTTTTTTATACTTTGACAATTTATTGAAAGGAAGTGAAAATTTTTTCATCTTAATAATATTCATTCAGTGTCCTTTGTGCCTGTTACTATATTACATTTTAGATAATGTGTGTCTGACTCATCTTTCCTTTCCTTTCCTTTCCTAACCTCCACCTTCTTCATTCCCCCATAAAATGTTAGAACTTTCCTCCTATAAACCTACAGTCCTTTATCTATCTAAAAAAAAAAAAGTGCACAAATCATATGTATCCAGCTCAATAAATGATCAAAGCATGAACACACTCATGTAACTACCACCAGATTTTACCTTTTGTTTATCTTGGAGGCGATTTTCTTTCATCCTTTTTACAGATTTTTTGAAAAACTCAGTCACATTTCTTGGAAACAGAGTAATATTAAATGCTTCAAAAACTGGGGTAAGGAATGGAAAGATCGCTGTATAAAAAAAAAGAAAGCACAATGAAAATACGAAATGTACTGGGAGCAATTATAATTTTCTCTACCAACGAGAAGAGTAAAAGATACCAGGCTTCTCGACCAGGAGCCAATCCCTCTATATCAGCGGTTCTCAACCTGTGTGTCGCGAATAGCTAGCACGGTCTCCTAAGACCATCAGAAAATACAGATATTTACATTAAGATTCATAACAGTAGCAAATTACAGTTATGAAGTAGCGACAAAAAAAATTTTATGATTGGGGATCACCACAACATGAGGGACTGTATTAAAAGGTCGCAGCATTAGGAAGGTTGAGAACCACTGCTCTATATCCTTTTCTCAGACTTCCAAGCCCATGGCTGAGCCAGGGCAAGTCCACACATAGGGGCCATCACTACAGCAGTGAGATCAGTGGCCCTTCCCCATCTTTTGGGTGACTAAAGAAACAGGATTACATCCCTGAACAGCTTTACCTTTATTTATTAACTAGACTGTCTTTGAATAAACCAGAACAGAGTCTGATACTTTAATTAATTGTACTGTTCAAGAAATAGTAGTCAGATGGATGTGCATGGACACAGTGGAACACTAGACACTAAAATGTGAACAATGATTGCATCTGAGATTTTAATTATAGGTGAGTCTTATTTCTTCTTGTCTTAAAATAATTCTGGAAATTTTATAAGAACTGTGTATTGTTGGAGGAAAAGGAACCCTTGTGCACTGCTGGTGGGTATGCACATTGGTGCAGCCACTGTGGAGAACAGTATGGACTTTCTTCAAAAAATTAAAAACGGGACTCCCATTTAACCCAGTAATCCCACTTCTAGGAATACAGTATGTCCCAAGAAACTAGAAACGCCAATCAGAAAGGGTATATGCACCCATATGTTCATAGCAGCACAATTTACAATAGCTAAGACTTGGAAATAGCCTAAGTTCCCATCAGCAGATAAATGGATCAAAAAACTGTGGTACATCTACACAATGGAATACTACGCTGCTATAAAAAAGAAGGAACTTTTACCATTTGCAACAGCATGGATGGAACTGGACAGCATTATGCTAAGTGAAATAAGCCAGTCAGGGAAAGATACCTATCACATGATCTCACTCATATGTGGGATATAATGATCAACATAAAATTGATGAACAAAAAATAGATCCAGAGACAAACGGCAGGGGGCGGGGGATGGTTAGAGAGCAACCAAAGGACTTGTATGCGTGCATATTAGCATATCCAATGGACACAGACACTAGGGTGGTGGGGTCTTGCCCTCGGGGGTAGGAGTGGCAGGGGCAGGATCAATCAGGGGGAAAAGGAGACACACGTAATACTTTAAATGATTAAAAAAAACTGCATTGTATAGTAATATTAATATATACCAAAATATATATTGTCAAAGAATTTGTAGACAGGATAGAAATAATACAAAGTATGTCTTTCAACCATAATGGAATGAAATTAGAAATCAATAACAAAGAAAATTGGAAAACTCACTATGTAGTAATTTAAAAATTCCTTCCTAAATAACCCATGGGTCCTACAAGAAATCAAAAGCACAATTAGAAAATACTTTGAGATAAGTGAAAATGAAGAGAAAGCATACCAAAATTTATGAATATAGCAAAAGCAGCGCTCAGAGAGAAATGTAGACTATAAATGTCTACATTTAAAAAGAACAAAGATCTCAAATCAGTAACCAAACTTTCCCCCTAACACACTGAGAAAAAAGAGCAAACAAAATCGAAAGCAAGAAGGAGGAAGCATGTAATACATGAGAGAATAAAAACAATAGAGATCAATGAAAACAAAAGACAATAATTTTAAGACATTTAAATAAATTACCCAAGATAAAAGAAGATTCAAACTACTAGCATTAGAAATGAAAAATGGGAGATTACTACTGACATTAAAAAAAAAAAACTTCAGTAGTATGAACAACTGTATGCCAGTAAACTAGGTAACTTAGATGAAATGGACAATTTTCTAAAAAGACACAACTATAGAAACTGACTCAAAAATAAATAGACAATCTGAATAAACCTATAACAAAAAAAAAGATCAAATTAGTAATCAAGAAACTACCCTCATGCCCAGACAGTATGACTCAGTGGTTGAACCAAGAGGTCACACTTCAACCACTAGTCAAGGCACATGCCTGAGTTGCAGTCTCAGTCCCCAGTGGAGGATGTACAGGAAGCAGCCGATAAATGATTTTTCCTCATCATTGATGTTTCTGTATCACTCTCCTTTTCCCTTCCTCTCTGAAATCAATACAAATATTTTTTAAAGAAACTACCAACAAAGAAAAGCCCAAGTCCAGATGACTTCAGTGATGAATACTACCGAATATTTGAAGAACACCAACTTTTCATAGACTTTCACAAACTAGAAAAGGAGGGAACATTTTCAAACTACTGCACAGGCCAGTATTACCCAGATACTAAAACCAGACAAAAATAACACAGGGAAAGAAAGCTACAGACCAATATATCATATGAACATGGATGCATTAATCCTTAACAAAATACTAGCCAAACTCAATTCAGAAGTACATAAAAGGAATTATATACCATAAATTCTGGGGGCTAGTCCAGAAATGTGAGGTTGTATAATACAACTGAATAAACCTATAATAAAAAACACAAACCATATGATCATCTCAATAAATACAACAAAGGTATTTGACAAAATGCAACACCATTTTTTTGATAGAAAAACTCAACACCATAAGAATAGAGAGGAATTTCCACACCCATTAAAGGGAATCTATGAAAATTCCATAGCTAACACCATACTTAATAGTGAAAGCTTAGAGAAATGTCTATTCAGGTTAAGGCCAACTGAATTTTGTTATAAGTTCATTAATTTGAGAAAAACGGGCTTTTTAAAAATAGTTCTGGGACAACTGGGTAGCCATATGCAAAAGAATGAAGTTAGACTCATACATTATATCATATATTAAAACAAAATAAAAAATGAATTGAAGAACTAAACATAAAAGTTGAAACTTTATACTCTTAGGAGAAAATTAAGGAGTAACTATTTATGACATATTTGGCAATGGATCTTAGACATGACACCAAAGCACAAACAATAAAAGATAAAAGACATAAATTGTAAATCATCAAAATAAAAATTTTATGCTTCAAAGAACTCTATCAAGAAAAAGAAAAGACCCATACAGAATGGGGAAAAAAATTCTCAATTCATATATCTGATAAAGAATTTTTACCCAGAATATATAAATAATTCTTACAACTCTATAGGAGAATCCAAGATGGCGGCATAGGTAAACACCTACACTGCTGCCTCGCACAACAATTTCAAAACTACAACTAAAAGACAGAACAGACATCATCCAGAACCACAGGAAAGCTGGCTGAGTGGAAATTCTACAACTAGAAAGAAAGAGAGGGGCTCACAGAGACCCAGAGGAGCTGCAAAAAGCTGAGGTACAGAGACACGCGAGTGGAGAGAGTGGGTGCTGGAGTACCGGGCTGGCTTTTTCTGGCGAGAGGGAGACGAGACTCTCAACAGAATTGAACCCCTTATTCTACGACACTAAACCCCAGATCCAGCTGAAACTCATAATAGTTTGGACTGTGAAAAGGGAGAAGTGTACGGAAATTTGGGGGAGTCGCAAAAGATCAGAAGCCTGGTGACGCGCACGGCACTTCGCGCAGAGGACCGACTGCTGATTGTGTCACTGGCTTTCATGAGTGGGTGGGAGACAGACCCTTCCAACTGCGTCACTTCTAACTCCACTAAACCCCAGTTTCTGGCAAAACTCTGGGGATCCAGACTCATATGGTCCCGGAGCGCAGGGGAGCCGAAGGAGCAGCAGTCTAGAGGCACTGTGAGAGAGCACACATGCACAGGTGCACACAGGGACTGCCCTGTGATTGCCCAGTCACGTGAGACTTAGGGACCGTAGAGGGCGGGGCCAATTGGAAGGCAAGGCGGTCCCTTAAGCCCTGAGACTCCACCCATCCCAAGCTCAACAGAGAGGCTTTTGCAGTTTTGCAAGTCTAGTATCATAAAGCTGAATACAACACAGAAGTTCTCTCGACATAGTGAAAATGCTGAGACAAGGGAAGGGATCACAAACAAAAGAAATGGAGGAAAACAAACGACTGGATATAGAGTTCAAAACCATGCTTATAAGGTTTTTCAAGAATATCCTAGAAAAGTTGGATAAAGTTAGCGAGAGCCAAGAGGAGATGAAAAAGAACCAAAAAAAGATCCAACTAGAGATGGAAAAGGACCAACTAGAAATTAAACATACACTGACTGAAATAAAACATATTATACAGAGACCTAACAGCAGACTAAAGGAAGACAAGAATCAAGTCAAAAATTTGAAATATAAAGAATCAGAAAACACTCAACTGGAAAAGCAAGAAGAGAAAAGAATCCAAAAATGTGAAGATAATGTAAGGAGACTCTGGGACAGCTTCAAGCGTACCAACATCAGAATTGTGGGGGTGCCAGAAGAAGAGAGAGAGCAAGATACTGAAAACCTATTTAAAGAAATAATGACTGAAAA
>PVJN01036606.1:0-21399 GCA_004026805.1 Lasiurus borealis | reverse complement strand
GGGGGGAGGGGGCCGCCTCTCAAAACACCAGGGCCTGGGAGGATGGGAGATGGGAGGCGGGACCAAGCCCGGCTGTGGACTGGGGGCTCGCGGGACTCGGCCGCAGACCCGGCTTTGGGGACCACCCCTCTGCCCCCCACCAGGAAGACAGGGTGGGACCCCGGTTTCTAACCTCCATGGAGGCCCTGAGGCAGGTGGTTTACATCTCACGTGGTGTTCATGGCAGCACAAGGCCCAGGACCCAGGAGGCCAGAGTCCCCGCTGGCGGAGGGACTGACTGTGGCCGGCTGCACCGGGACGTGACCCTCTGTGAACAGGGAGGAGGCGCTGCCCCTGCGCCGGCACCCGAACCCGGGGGTCCCCAAGCCCGGGAGAGCCCCTGTGAGGCAGGTGCACAGAGAGCGGGCAGCGGGTGCAGGGCCCGGGGTGGGAGGCAGGGGGCGCTGCTCAAGGGGCCCAGAGTACCGTGTGGGCGGGGACGGTCCTTGGGGTGAGGGGGAGCTGGCGGTACAAGGTGAGCAGCCACACGTGCTGAGCTGTTCTCGCAAACACGGTCACAGACGGTAAGTCCCACGTTACATGCCGTTTACCGCCGTTAGAGAGGAAGCAGGGACCCTCTCCCTCAGCCTCCAGCCTGGGAGCTGCCCCGCCGTCAGAGCCACCCTAAGAGCCGGCCCCCCGGCCCCCCTCTCCCCCCCCCGGCCCCAGACCCTTCGCTCAGCTGCACAGGAGCAGCGGGTCCACTCACGGCCGCGGAGAGCCTGTGGGTGCGAGACCTCGTCCTCCCGCCCCCGCGTCTGCCCAAGACCCCGGGCTGCTCCGGCCCCCCACACACCCCGCTTGCTCCCCCTCATCGGGAATCACACGCTTTTCACCGGGAGTTTTCAAAGGCAGACGGAGGAGGACAGATTTCACCCAGTCCTCGTGGATGCACAGGGGGGTCCGTGGCTGGGGACATGGTGCAGGCAGAGGGCGGGGCACCCGGTCCCACGCCCGGGCTGATGTCGCTGACGGGGACAGAGAGGCCGGGGGTCCTCCTGGGTCACGGCCAGAGGAGACCCAAAGGCCCTGGTTTCAGGGAGCGGAGGGTCACGCAGGTGGACTCTGGGCACAGGGGGCTCCAGGTGCAGGGGGCTCAGGGTGCAGGGGGGCTCCGGGTGCAGGTGCGGCACGCAGGTGAGGTGTCAGTGTGAGCCCCTCGCTCCCTCAGAAGGTCTTCCCCTTGCGGGAAGGAGCAGGGGAGGGGCGAGGGGAGGGGCAGGGGGGAGAGTGGGGAAGGAACAGGGGAGGGGCAGAGAATGGGAAGGAGCAGGGGAGGGGCGGGGGGAGAATGCTCGCCGGCTGGCAGGGAGCATTCGGCCGGAAAGTGGGTCACGGGCACGGCGGCTGCACACGGCCCTTTAACATCAAAGCGCGCTCAGCGGCCAGGCCTCCGTTGGGAGAAAGCTCGGCCCGCCCGGCTCCGGTCCCACGCACGCGAAGGGCTGGGGGTGCATCGGCCCGGAGCCAGGAGGAGGGTCCCCGCCCACCCCAGGGCCAGCCGCCAGCCCCTGGTCCGCGCCAGGCCGGTGGCCAGAGCCGGATTCTGGTCTCCCTTTGCCACCTGCTGGGGTGAGGCTGGGAGAGTCCGCTCCCCGGGCCAGGTCCCCGGCTCCCTGCCTGTGACGTGGGGAGGGCAGAGTGCCCGCCTGCAGGGGCGCTGAGCTGTGAGGCTGAGGGCGCTCGACCCTGCCTCGGGGCGACGCTGCAAAGGCGGTGAGGGCTCACAGGCGCTCGGAAGGGGGTGCAAACCGGGGAAGGGGTGATGAAGAGGGAGGTGAGGTCTCCGTCCCGTGGAGAACCACGGAGGGCTTCCTGGAGGAGGCAGCGTGAGAGATGCCAAGAATCCAGAGAAGGGACTCGGGACTCAGTGCAGAGCACCTGGGTGGCCCGTCAGAGCCAGACTCGGGGTGGAAACGCCAGGCCGTGTAGACACGGAGCCTCCCAGCCCGGAGCCTCCCAGCCCGGAGCCTCTGAGGGGCCCTGGGGGAGGGGCTTCCAGCCTCAATCCCATTCTGGTCGTCTGGGGTCAGGCCAGCAGCTGGAGGAGGGGCCACCGGAGCCCCTGGTTCCCCCACCCTCACCCCCTGGGCCCCTGCTGCCAGCAGAGCGTCTGTCCATCACCCGGGAATGCTGGGGTTCTTACAGGACCCGCCCACCCGCCAACGGGAAACAGTTCAATGCCGAGAAACCCCACCATCCTGAGTCACCGACGGGGACCGGGTGCCGGCGGGGTGCACAGTGCGTGTGGGCGGTCGAGGGGACTGGGCTCCACGCCGAGCCAGGGACCCCACTGCAAGCGCCTGCCGCTGCTTCACACGGAAGGCCCTCGTCCACCGTCCACGGCCAAGCTCGAGGGGGTCGGTGCCCAGCTCACCTCCCAGCGGTGACGCCCGGGCCGGGGCACACAGTGGGCACGGGGCCGGGAATGCCAGGAGGTCAGACAGGAGGGGGCGGGGCAGGAGAGAGTCAGGGAGGCATGCCACAGGACAGGTGCCACTGGGACAGCTGTCCTCCCTCAGGCCACGGTGGCCAGCCCAGTCACCGGGTCTCGGAGGCGTTTTTAAGTGAAGCTGGAGGTTTGGGGCTGCGTGCAGAATCTCCTAACTTATCAATGTCGGCAAACCCTTCCCATTCTGCGGGTCTACTACCGTGTCCGAGCACCCACTGTGTGCCAGACACCCTCCAGGCTATTCCTCCATCTCCCCTCCTAACCAGGCTCCAGGGGAGCGGCTGGGTCCCGGCTGGGTCTCGGCCTCTGTTAGAGGGGAGGGCACCCGAGAGGCACCAGCAGCCAACCCAGGTTCTCTCCCGCATCTTGCATTTCCCTGTGCCCAGTCCAGCCTCAGCTCGCCGGCCCCCTCCTCCAGGAAGCCCTCCTGGGCGCTCCACATTCACCCGAGACGCCTTCCTGCCGAGCTCCAGACACACAGCCCTGCCGCTCTCTCTTTCCTGGACCCCCTGCCCACATCAGCGGGACCCGCTCCCGTGCACAGTGGGTCTGGTCTCTGCACGCCTCCCAGGCGCAGCTGCACGCAGGGCTTAGAACCCGGGGCCAGTGCTCAGGTTTCGGGTGGGGCTCGGCCACTGGCGAGCCGGGTGATGCCGCGGGCACCCACGGGCTCTGCGCCTCCGTCAGCCTCGGAGTCACAGCCGCTAACCCGCGGTGACTCCGCACGGCGTGAGCGCTGAGGAGCCCGCAGGTATCGGAGCCCGTGACGCTGCCCGAGCCGCTGACTACGGGGTTTGCTCGGCGGGGGCACAGGGGCCCTCTGGTTTCTCAAATGCAATCAGGCTGAGGCTGTGTAACCCGGGGAGCCCTGCCAGGAGGCGAATCTAAAGGCCGACAGGCCCCCCCTTACGCCCCATAAGAGCTCGCTCGCCCTGAAGATCCGCCCTGGTCCAGCCGTGGCCTCGGAGCCCCAGCCTGCGGGCCTGACAGGTCTCAGGGCGCCACGAGGGAGAGGCCGGGGAGCAGGAGGGCCTCCCTCGCCGGACAGGCTGCCCCTGTGCTGGGCGCACTCAGCGGCTGCGGCTGCGGGGCCGAGAACGGGGCGTCCATCGTCCATCGTCCGGGGAGGCGGTCCAAAGGCCGCAGGGCTGAGCACACACGAGCTCAGAAGCCGACATCAAAGACAAGCCCCGGCCCGAGACTCGGCCCTTCCCTCCCGCCGCCCGGGGAGCGCGGGGGCGAGAGCCGCAGAGAAGAACAGGATGAAAGACTCGGGGGGAGCGCGGGGCCAGGGCTTCCGCATAAGCCGCCCGGCACCCCCCGGCGAGCAGAAACCGGGACACCGAGGCCGCTGCCGTGCGATGGACCCGGGCCTTCGGGACGAGCGCGTGGCCCAGCTGGTCACTCGGGGAGAAAGCAAGTGGGTCAGCTTGTTCCGTCGCCTCCGGGGCGCGGCCGGGAGGGTCCTGGGGCCCGAACAGCGGTCAGGGCCTCGGCTGTGCTGGCCTCGCCGGTCCTGGCTCGGGTCCACCTTCCGTCCCCCCTGCACCCCCCAATGTCTCAGGGCTATGCCAGGCCCCTCCTCTGCCCGCCACAGCCTGGCCGTGCGCCTCTGCCTCCCCAGAGCCCACCCCCCTCCACCAAGAGCTCAGGCCCCTCCCTGCCTTTGCTCAGACTCGCCCCCACCCCCACCGGGAGCACCCTCTCCAGCGGCTGCTTGGCCTGAGGGCACCCAACCCGCCCAGCTCGAGGCAAAGCCCGCCTCCACGGCCTGTGGGAGACACCTGTCTCTCCTCCAAACCCCAGCCCAGGGTCCCCATGCCGCCAGCGGAGAAGAGCCTTGGGGTCCCTCACAGAACGGCCACAGCTCGGGCCCCGCTTTAACTCCTTCCACCTTTCCGTCTCCCCGCTGCAGGGGCGGGGGCGTGGGGGGGGAGAGAGACAAGCAGACCAGATCCAGGTTGTCATGACAACTGATTTACAAGATGGTGTGCGTGGAGAGGCAGTCAGCCAAGCAGCACACGTGGGTCTCCCCCCACCCCCCGCCACCTCCTTGCCGTCACTGGCACCTGCGCGGGTACGGGGCGGGCTCAGCGGGCACGGCGGGCACGGCCCTCAATCGGCAGGTTGGCCCGCGAACCACCCGGGGCTGCAGGCCCGGCCGGGGGCTCTCGGGGCCCGGCCTCCGGACTGTGACGCAGGGGCAGTGGGGGTCTCGGCCCTGGGTTACAGATGCCTAGAAGCGGAAGCCGGGTCCCGTCCCCCGAGCCCCAGAGCAGGGCCCCCCGTGCCGAGGGGGCCCCACAAACGTGTGCTCGGCCGGGACGGGACAGAACCGGCCGCTCCCGGGAGCTTCAGCCATCTGCCTGCACGGAGGCGTGGACGGCCGCCGGCAGACACGGGAGGCCGGGTCGCCCATCCTAAGGCACCAGGCACTGCCACGCCCACTGCCCCGCACACCAGGCGGGTCTCGTCACGAGATGCCGAGTGCGTTGCTCAGGTATCACCCAGACCAGCTTCCTGAGTTGCCGAGCATTTAAATATATTTTATTGATTTGTTACAGAGAGGAAGGGAAAGGGATAGAGAGTTAGAAACATCGATGAGAGAGAGACATAGATCAGCCGCCTCCTGCACGCCCCCCACTGGGGATGTGCCCGCCACCAAGGTCCATGCCCTCGACCGGAATCAAACCTGGGACCCTTCCGTCCGCAGGCCGACGCTCTATCCACTGAGCCACACCGGTCTCGGCTGTGGCTGAGCATTTGAACAGACACCCATTAGACTGAGGGACCTCGGAGCTTCGTGTCCAGAGCAGCAGGAGGGAGGCTGGGCGGTGCCGGCAGCACAGCCTAACCCGCACCCACGCCGAACGGCGCAGGGAGCCTCCTGGGTCACCAGCACGGCACCAGGCCAGCCGCCAGCCGCCAGCCAGGGCCAGGTGACCAGCGGAGGACACCGCACAGCCGGCGGCGGGAGCTCGGGCGTGCTGTGCCCGGGGGGTCCGGGGAAATTAAAACGCAGCTGCAGCCCGAGGCACGGGGGCCGGAGCTGGGGCACCCGCAGGCCTGGCAGGCACGGTCCCCATCGGGCAGATGGGAGAGCGCGGGCTGCCCCGGGCCCCGAGCAAGGGCCGCCGACCTCGCGTGTGGATTCTTTGGTGTCCCTGGGGCACAGGTCCCACGGCCTCACCCCTCTGATGGGGGCTGGACCCACGTCCCCCAAGCCAGCCTCCCCGGTCCCCAGAAGGACCATCCTGTTTTGCCTCCCATTTTCTTGCTCTCCTCACCCCTCCCCACCCCCGCCACCTCTTTCTTTTTTTTTTTAATATATTTTTATTGACTTTTTACATAGAGGAAGGGGGAGGGATAGAAAGTCAGAAACATGGATGAGAGAGAGACATTGATCAGCCGCCTCTTGCATGTCCCACACTGGAGATGTGCCCGCAAGCAAGGTACATGCCCCCGGCCGGAATCAAACCCGGGACCTTTCAGTCCACAGGCCGACGCTCTATCCACTGAGCAAAACCAGTCTCAGCCCCCCACCACCTCTTAACTCAAGCGCCAGCAAGCACTCCATCTGGCCCACTCCATCCAGGCCAATCTGGCGGCAAATCCTTCGGCGCGGGCGGCCCGTTCCCGGGGTTCGGGGGACGGGGCCTCTGTCCCATTTCTCTCCAGCGGCCGTGCTGAGGTGGAGTGTGTGAAACCGCTGCCAGCGGCAGGCCTTCATCTGCCGTTAATCGATGATAATAAGTGACCACGAGTCCGGAGGAAGCAGAGGGAGGGGGCGGAGAGGGAACCCCAAAGGACGCTCAGAATTACCCAGAAAGCGACGCCGACGCCTGCCCCTGAGCCAGCGGCCGGCAAACCGCGGCTCACGAGCCCCAGGCGGCTCTTCGGCCCCTGGAGGGTGGCTCTTCCACAAAACACCTCGGCCTGGGCCAGTCTATTCTGAAGTGGCGTGAGGAGATGCTTACGTTTAAAAAAAATTTGGCTCTCTTGCCGAAACCAGTTTGGCTCAGTGGATAGAGCGTCGGCCTGTGGACTGAAGGGTCCCAGGTTCGATTCCGGTCAAGGGCACGTACCTTGGTTGCGGGCACATCCCCAGTAGGGGGTGTGCAGGAGGTGGCTGATCGATGTTTCTGACTTTCTATCCCTCTCCCTTCCTCTCTGTGAAAAATCAATAAAATATATATATTTTTTAAAATGTGGCTCTCCCAAGAAATGTCCTTCCCTGCCCTGTGGGTACTGGGCTGTGTGGACCGATGAGTTTGCCGGCCCCTGCCCTGTGCCGAGCTGTGGGGTGTGGGGTGTGGCCCACCGCGGCCCGAGGTGACCCAGCGCGTGGCTCCCGGCAGGGCCAACGCACGGCGAGAACCTGCTGAGCACAGAGGAGGCAGCTCGGGGCGGAAAGACGCAGGAGAAGCAAGCGCAGCCCCCGTGCGGCGAGCTCGTATTAATTAATCGGATCCGCCGTGTCCCGCCGCCCCAGGGAAGGCAAAGCGTGCTCTGCCGAGGAAATGAGAGAATTAAATCATTAAGTCATTTAAACGGCCGCTGTGCGTGCACCTGCAGCCGAAACACCCCTCGGGGAGGAGCGTGGGGGGGAAGCTCGCAGAAACCGCCCGGACGGCGCCCTCTAGTGGCCGGTTCCCACCTGTACAAGCCAGACAGACAACCAGCCAGGGCTTGGTCTGTCTACACACGGGAGACGGGCCCCTTCAGAGACAGGTGGCTTCGGGGCGACCCTGGTGCCGGTGGCTCCATCCCTTCCACCCCGAGATACTCAAGGGGTGCCCTTTGGAAACCTCTTTCACGTCCCGCGTGGTTCAGGGTTCCGGTTCAGGGTTCGGGTTCTGGAGAAGGCCGCACACAATGAATGAAAAGAGACTAGGAGCTGAGACCGGTTTGGCTCAGTGGATAGAGCGTCGGCCTGCGGACTGAGAAGGCTGTCTGAGAGCAGGAGAGGGCCAGTCCCCTGAGCGGACGACGCCTCTGCTGACGAACAGAGGGCCCAGTGCATCCCGCTGCCCACACAGCGGCCGAGAGCGAGGGGCACAGCGGTGCCCTGTGACCTGGGCTCGGGCCCGGGGGCCTCGGCGGCAGCTGGCAGCTGCCCAGGATGCTGGCTCACACTTGGCTGGTCCGGCTCTGCCCGCCTGGTCCAGCTGTCACCAGTGACTGGAGCGCTCACCCTGCACCTCGGAGGGAGGGCACCGGTTGCCAGGACAACCAGAGAGGGGAAGCCAGGGCCTCGGACAAGTGGCCAAGCTTGCAGTCCCAGGAACCAGGACCGGGAGGTGGATCCGCCTCGCTGAACAGGGGACCCCTCTGCCTGGCCTGGATGCAGGAAGGGGGACGGGGAGGGCTCTGGCTGTCACTCCCCCTCTCCTCCCGCCCCCCCCCTCTCCCACTGGGCCGGGCTGTGTGCTGTGTGGCCGCTGGGACTGGCCCAGCACCGGCACCCCGTGATGATGGAGAGGGATGACCGGGCGCAGCTGCAGCCGCTGCCCGGGTGCCCGCCCTGCCCACCGGATGTAACTAGAGGGACAGCACCGTCCGGCCACCCCACCGTGGGCTCCCTGGAGGGGGGTGAGGGCAGCAGGCCAGCCTCGCTCTCGGGCTGGAGGCGGCGAGCGTGGCATTCCCACTGGAACCAAGTCTCCCCACTGCAGTCCCGTCTGCGGGAGCGCACCCACTTTAGGGCGCTTAGAATGGCTGCACCCTCAGGCCTGGGGCGGAGCGGACAGGAGGCGGGGCAGACACGGCCACCGCGGACAGGGAGGCGGCCGGGTCGGGAGCTTCCTCCTGTGGGAGCCTGAGCCCCTCCAGCAACGGGCACCTCACCCAGGCCCCCGAGATTCCGGGTCAGAGAGCTCCCGTTGCACCCGACACCGTCTCTGCCCTGTGTGACCGCCGCTGCCCCAGCCCCTCCGGGCTCCGCTTCCTCCGTGACAATCACAGCCGTCGGGAGGGCTACCCGAGACCAAGACCGCAGTTAGAAGACCGGGGCAGCCGAGACCCGTGTGGCTCAGTGGATAGAGCGTCGGTCTGCGGACTGAGGGGTCCCAGGTTCGATCTCGGTCAAGGGCATGTGCCTTGGTGGCGGGCACATCCCCAGTGGGGGGCGTGCAGGAGGCAGCTGATTGATGTTTCTCTCTCATCGATGTTTCTAGCTCTCTATCTCTCCCTTCCTCTCTGTGAAAAATCAATAAAATATATTAAAAAAAAAAAAAAGAAGATGGGCAGTCCCGGAGCTGGCACTCAGCACACACCCCTGACACTGTCCCCATTCACAGCGGGAAACCCGAGGACCCTGTGACCCCCAGGCGCCACGGCCGCGCCCATCAGACGGACAGAACCGGGCTCCCCCAGCTGCCGCACCAAGCCCCTCCCTCCGCCTGCCTCCGAGGGACGGAGAACGCACCCCAGTCACGGCCCGTGTGACAAGGCCGGGCAGGGCCCCCCTGAAAAGCCGGAGCCGCGACGCGATCCTGAACGTGTGGCCGACACCCGTCTGCCGCCCCAAAGACCCCCGAGACCCTCCGGGGGGACAAACTTCCCAATAGGTCCCTCCACAAGCCACCCCGACCCCTCAGACAGCCAGGCGCCTCCCTGGGCCAGGCCCTGCCAGCCGGGCCTCTCGCTCCCTCCCTCCCCGACCCCCTCGCCAAGCAGGAGTGAGGCTGGGCCCGGTGGCTTCTGCTGAAAAGGAAGAGAGCGGGGACTCACTGGTGAAGGAAGGGGTGCAGCCGGCGAAGCCCGAGGGGGTACAGACCAGGCGAGGCGGGAGCGGCGTGGACTGAGGGGGAGGCGGGGGGCACACAGGGAGCTGGGATGTGGGAGTGGGCGGGGCTGCCCGTGACTTGCAGTTGGAGGCACAGGCTCGGGGGCACCCGAGGAAGCTGGGGATGGGGCCCCGGGGACTGGGCATGTGTGATAGCGGCCGGGGCCCCCAAAATGCTATTTCTGTCGCCGCGGCCGCGGGCCGCACGCTGCCACGGAAACCGCCCGAGGAGGCAGAAGGAGGCCGGAAGTCCGAGCCTGGGTGCTGTCCGCTCGGTCACCGGCTCAGGGACAGGGCCTGGTGTGCCTGGGCCCCCCATCACTGCGACCCCAGCCCGGGCCAGAGAGCAGCCACGTGCGGGCGGTGGGGGGGTCCCCAAGGTGGCGCAGGTCAGCGCCCCGTCCCCCCACCTCGAGCTGAGCAGACCAGTCAGGCACGCGGGCCCCTCGCCCCACCTGCATCTCCTGGTCCCCGTCCCGTCCCCGCCAGGAGGACCGGCCGGTGAGAGGCACATTTGTCAGCCCGTTTCCATGGCAACAGAAATCAAATCCCAGAAACAAAGGCGAGGCGAGAGCCAGCCAGACTGTGGGGGCGGCCGGCTGCCTCTCTCCCGTGATGCCTTCCCGGGAGGGGGGGGAGAGACCCGGAAAAGGAGGTCCTGGAAAAGGGGGTGCTGGGGGGGAAGTAGGACTCATACCCCCACTTTGGCCACCGGACACCCCCCCCAACCCGGTTTCTGCGCATTTCCCAGGGGCGGCGTCTGGCTGCTGGCCAGCGGTGTTTGGGGTGACAGTCCCCCTGGGTGGGGTGGGGGGCACTGGGAAGGTGAGAACCGAACCCAGCACCCCCTCCTCGGCTCCGACGCCTCGTCCTCTCTCCTCTGCCGATTCTAAGATGGACTTAGGTCTAGCCTAGCCGGGGGGCTTAGCGGTCAGAGCGCTGGCCCAGGGACTGGCGGTCCCCCTTCCACGCTGGCCAAGGGCACACACCTCCAGTGCAGGTTCCATCCCCGACTCTGGTGGTCGGGGTGAATGCAGGGGGCGACCAATCAATGTGTCTCTCTCACATTGATGTCTCTCTCCCTCCCCCACCTCTCTCTCTAAAAATCTATTAAAAAAACTTCCTCGGGTGAAGATTAACAAAAATAAAAAGACTTGCCGAGACCGGTGTGGCTCAGTGGATAGAGCGTCTGTCTGCGGACTGAAAGTTCCCAGTTCGATTCCGGTCAAGGGCATGTATCTTGGTTGCGGCCACATCCCCAGAAGGGGGCGTGCAGGAGGTGGCTGATGGATGTCTCTCTCCCATCGATGTTTCTGGCTCTCTAACCCTCCCCCTTCCTCTCTGTGAAAAATCAGCAGGAACTGGTTTGGCTCAGTGGATGGAGCGTCGGCCTGCGAACTGAAAGGTCCCAGGTTCCATTCCGGTCAATGGCATGTATCCTGGTTGCAGGAGGCAGCTGATTGATGTCTCTCTCCAATGTTTCTAACTATCTCTTTCCTCTCTCTGTGAAAAATCAATAAAATATATTTTAAAAAGAAAATAAATAAAAAATAAAAATGTAAAAAGACGTGTGTAAGTGCAGCTGTCCACAGTATTATGTCAGTTCCCAGTGGACACACAGCGTCCGGCATCCACTCCCTCCGGAGGCCCTGCAGGCAGGCAGCCGCTCCCTGTCCCTGGCCTGTCCCCGTGAGTGACAGCAGCCTCCCCCTCGGCCTGCTCTCAGCCTGCGTCCTGAGATGCCCGCTGGACCTCGGTGGCCCGGGTGTGACACCTACTGGCTGCTGGGACACAGCGACACCCACCAGCCAAGTCTCCCACGTGAGCCCCGCGCCCAGCCTGCTTCCTCACGCCCTCCCCCGAAATGTGGGGGCTCTGGGTGGGCCCCGAAGCTCCCCCGCCAGCCACCTGCTTGCGCGCCCCCGCACTCCCTGTCTGCGCTCTGGCTCAGCCCAAGTTTCTGGGGCTCCAATGGTCCTGAAAGCGGTTCTTCCTCCCGCAGATCCTGAGAAAGGTCCGCCTGTGAGGGTCACCCCCAAACCCGCGAGCCTCTCCCCGCCCCTCCCCGCCGCGCAGAGCCAGCAGCGGGGGCCGGGCACACAGCCCCCTGCGCGGGAGGAGCAGACAGCCAGCCGCGAGGAGAGTGACGAGCGCTGTGTAAACCGGTGACAGCCGCCCGCACCTGTTTAATGACACGGCGCCGCGCTGTCAAACACGCGGGCGGCGGAGGCTCTGACGGCAGCGGCAGACACCGGGGACACGAACGAACACGCGCAGCGGCCCACGCTCCCGGCGCGGGGACTCCGCCGCGCCCGCCCGTGAACCGTCCCCGGCGGACGGGGGTGGGGGGACCGGGGTGGGGGTCCTTTTCCCGGCCTGCGTGTCAGAACTAACCCCGGCCGTTTAGGTTACGGTGGGAGACTGTGCAGCAGGAGCCTGCCCGGGTGGCTTGGCGGGTTGGAGAGGGATCCTGTGCACCGACCGGTGGCGGGTTCGAGGCCCAGTGAGAGCATGCACCCGGGACGGGGTCCCTCCCCGGGCAGGGGGTGTGGGAAGACACCCGGTCCATGCTCCCTCTGCCTTCCTCTCCCTAAAACGCCACTGAAGCCGAGGCCGGTGTGGCTCAGTGGATAGAGCGTCGGCCTGCGGACTGAAAGGTCCCAGGTTCGATTCCGGTCAGGGGCATGGACCTTGCTTGCGGGCACATCTCCACTGTGGGGCGTGCAGGAGGTGGCTGATCGACGTCTCTCTCTCATCGATGTTTCTGACTTTCTATCCCTCTCCTTTCCTCTCTGTAAAAAATCAATAAAATATTTTTTTTAAAAAAACAACTATTTAAAATGCCACTGAAGTGTGCTCACTGCACAGAGTGAAACGACAAAGCCGAGTCCATCTGCCCGGCTTCTCGGGGGGCAAACACCGCTGCTCCCCGTTTCTCGGGAGAAGCAAAAGGCCGATGATCCTCTGCCTCGCCTCTTCCCTCGGAGCCAGGACTGACCTGGACACGAACCAGGCACGAGCAGAATGGAGACAAACTGGGAGCCACTGTGCTTTCCCCCATCACCCCTCCTCCCCTAGGAAAACAACAGCAGCGGCAGTAATAATAACTATGCCTTAGGCACTTAGGACGCACAGGCTGGGATGAGTCATGTCCCCTCGTTCACGTCCGCCCAGAACCTGGGACCGTGCCCGGACTGGGCAGAGGGGCCTGTAGAGGTGTAACCAGTGACGACGATGAGGTCGCTGGCCATCGTTGGAGGGACGCCTGGACACCAACACACAGGGCGAGGCCGTGTCAGGCAGAGGAAGGGGCTGCGCTGACGTAGCCGTGAGCCAAGGGCACCGAGGGACGCTGGGCCCAGCGGGAGCCGGGGAGAGGCCAGGCCTGGCCCCCAGGTCCAGCCCCGCGGGGGGCTGAGGGCTGAGACACAGCGCCCGGCCTGACTTCAGAGGCCCTGCCACCGCAGAATGGATCCCTGCCTCCCGGGACTGGTCTCCTGGGACAGGTTTGCTCGGGTCACGGCCATGAGGCCCTGCAGACGCCTCCCGGGACCCCGCCCGCCAGCCCCCCGCTGGCGGCGAGATCCGGCCTGACCCCGGCCTCATCTCGGATCGTCTTCGCGCACACACTCGGGTTATTTTTAGCATCCGGCCGGCTATTCTGGCTCATAAAATCACCGCCGGCCGACAAGTATTCATCGCGCGTGCCGCCTCCCGCGCGCGCTCCTGCACAGCACATTACATTTTTCAAAAAACAATTTCCCTGGCTAATGACCACAAATCCCCTAATTTAATGTGTTCTTCAATGTATTTAATTTCCCGACAAGTGGAACTACCGGCTCACGGGCTGAGCGCTTTTTGCCAAGTTGAGACAAGCAGCCAAAAGAGCGTTTAAAAAAAGAGCAGAGTGAGCGTCGGCGCCAGCCGCCCGGGACCGCCTGCCAGCTCCCACCCGCCGCCGTTCTCAGCGTCGATGCCGCCACCCCACGAGCCGTGCACCCCTCAGCTGGCAGGGAAACTGAGGCACGGAGCGGGGGCGACCTGCCCCTCGGGCTCCGGGACAGGGGGTGCTGGGGCCGAGCGGAGCCGGGCCATCGGGCAAGGGAATGCCCTCTTCCCCTGGCTGTCCTGCCTCTGAGTTAAAACTCGTCAGAGGAAACCCCCTGCAGCGGACGCTGAGTCACCACCTCCTGCGTCCCAGCGGGACAGGCCCCAGGCACAGGCCCCGCCACCACCCTGCACGCCGGAGCCGGCTGCGATGCCAGGCAAACCCGAGGCACTGGGCACGCCGGCGAGGCTCCAGTGCAGACGCTCAAAGTCAGGCAGAGGCCAGCAACATACAGGGGTGCGTGTGTGTGTGCGTGTGTGGTCCCTCTGCAAGTGTGTGCATGGTCACTCTGCAAGTGTATGCATGTGTGCGTCTGCATGTGTGCATGTACATAGTCACTCTGCAAGTGTGTGTGTGTACGTGGTCACTCTGCAAATGTGTGCCTGTGTGCGACTGCATGTGTGCATGTACATAGTCACTCTGCAAGTGTGTGCATGCACGTGGTCACTCTGCAAATGTGTGCATGTGTGTATGCACGTGGTCACTCTGCAAGTGTGTGCATGTGTGTATGTGCATGGTCATTGGAAGTGTGTGCGTGTAGGTATGTGGTCACTCTGTAAATGTGCATGTGTGCATGTGTGTGTGTGCTTGGTCCCTCTGCAAGTGTGTGCATGTGTATGTGTACATGGTCACTCTGCAAGTGTGTGCATGTGTGTGTCTGCACATGTGCATGCATGTGGTTACTCTGCAAGTGTGTGCATGTGCATGTACATGGTCACTGCAAGTGTGTGTATGTGTACGTGGTCACTCTGCAAATGTGCACATGTGTGTATGCACGTAGTCACTCTGCAAGTGTGTGTGTGTGTGTGTGTGCACGGTCACTGCAAGTGTGTGCACGTGTGTACGTGGTCACTCTGTAAATGTGCATGTGTGTGTGTGCGCATGTGCTTGGTCATTCTGCAAGTGTGTGCATGTGTGTGTATGCACATGGTCATTCTGCAAGTGTGTGCATGTGTGCGTGTGTGTATGTGGTCACTCTGTAAATGTGCGTGTGTGCATGTGTGCGTGTGCTTGGTCACTTGGCAAGTGTGTGCATGTGTGCGTGTGTGTATGTGGTCACTCTGTAATTGTGCATGTGTGCGTGTGCTTGGTCACTCTGCAAGTGTGTGCATGTGTGTGTATGTATGTGGTCACTCTGTAATTGTGCATGTGTGCGTGTGCTTGGTCACTCTGCAAGTGTGTGCCCGCAGCCCTGCTCCGTGACAGCACGGCTGGGACACCCCGGAGCTGAGGTCATCCCTCTCCAGCTGCTACCCACCCGGTGACAGCATGTGACACGGAGGGCGAGGTGCCCATGTGCCAGCTCCAACAGCCCGTCCTCGGGGGGCTGACCTGGGGGAGTCCCAGAGGCAGGGCTCCCGGCCCTGTGATGCTGGGGACGGGGGGTGGTGAGAGCTACACGCCAGGAGGGGCACACCCACCGCCCGGCCCAGCGCAGGGCCAGCTCCCCCATCCCGGCCAGGTCGGGGTCCCGCGGGGAGCACCCCTGACGAGCACCTCGCTCAGGGCGGAGACATGCCCTCCCTGGGAGGTCACGGGGCTTCTGGTGTTGGCTTTCCGGCAACCCTCACTGGGCACTTCCCCCCTGAATGTGAGAGAGCGCCGGAGGGAGGGGGAGACAGAGAGAGAAATGTCCGTGTGAAAGAGACACATCCCTCGGCTGCCTACCGCACGTGCCCCTGCAACCCAGGCCTGTGCCCTTGCCCAGAATTGAACCCGAGACCCTTTCGTCCACAGGCGGGAGCTCTACCCACTGAGCCAGGCGGGCCAGGGCAGCATCGCCTTAACTGCTTTGCTGAGCTAGACCCCACGTCCACACCATGGGCCCTTCCACACGGGCAGCTCGGGGTGGCAGTGTATTCACAGGTGGCGCCACCATCGCAATCAACTTAGGATCATTTCAACCCCTGCCAAGGAACGGGGACCCGCCAAAACCGGTGGGGCTCAGTGGATAGAGCCTCGGCCTGTGGACTGAAAGGTCCCGGGTTCGATTCCGGTCAAGGGCATGTACATTAGTTGCGGGCACATCCCCAGTAGGGAGTGTGCAGGAGGCGGCTGGCTGATCGATGTCTCTCTCACATCGATATTTCTGCTTTTCTGTCCCTCTCCCTTCCTCTCTGTGAAAAATCAATAAAATATTTTTTTTTTTAAAGAAAGAAAGGAAGGAAGGAAGGAAGGAAGGAAGGAAGGAAGGAAGGAAGGAAAGAAGGAAGGAAGGAAGAAAGAAAGAAAGAAACGGGGATCCATACTGTCACTCCCCTTTCCAGCTCCCCTCTCCCACCCATGCCCCCTCTGCCCCCATCCCCAGCAGCCACTGATCCGCGTCCGGCTCCGGCTGTGCCTGTCCCAGACCCCTCCCATCCGTGGCATCAGCCCACACGCAGCCTCCTGCCGGCTGCTTTCACCTGGAGTCTAAGGCCGATCCACGCGGCAGCGCCGTGGCCACTGCGGTCCTTTCGCCGAATAATATCCGTCACCAGGGCAGGCCCAGCGGCACGCGTCCCTGCGCCTGTTGACACGCACCCACCGGGGTGTTTCCCCTTTGGGGTGACCGTGGGCTCACCCCCTGAACAAACATCCGTCCTCGGGAGACTCACCCCCTGGCTCTGACCGAGCCCCTAGGGGTTCACCCAGAGGAGAGGTGGCGGTGTTTTCCCAGAGCTCGTCCCACCGGCAAGGAGAGCAGCCGGATGCGGGCTCCGGGGGAAACATGACGTGCGGGGCGCAGAGAGGTGTCCCTGCCGCAGCCCAGGGAGCACACCCAGCCCGCTGCACGCGGAAGGCGGAAGGTCTCGGTGCCGCCAATGGACGTTCCCATGGTTACATGCCTCACACGACTCACAGACAGACGTTCCCATCCTCACATCCCTCACACGATTCACAGGGCACCCGGACAGCCTCGGCCAAACACTCACTTCCCCTCGCAGAGCGCAGCCGGGTCTGGAGCAGCCGTGCAGGGATCCGAGAGGACGGGCACGCACCCCCGAACCCCCGCACCTCCCACCCCACCTCTGCCAAAGCTCATCCCCCAGGCCTGCAGCCCTGGGTGGCCCACCCCTCCCCCTCCAGCCCCCGGTCTCTATCCGGCGGGTAAAGCGGGGGCAGCGGGGGCAATAATGACGACAAGGAGAGCGAAGACTGACTCTGTGGGCAGCTCATTACCTGCCTGGCCCGCGTCTGCAGCGCGGCACGGAGAGGGGGGGAGGGGCTCCAGGACGGGGAAGCCCTGACACCTCGGGCCCCACGTGGCCCGGGCTCTGACCTCTCACCCCACGCCGTGAGCAGAGATCGCACATTCACGCGTGGCCGCCCGTTCGTGTCTCGCTCCCAGGCTCATGCGTGTCTCCCTGACGCTGCGCCTCACGGTAACCTGCCTCCACGCAAAGCAGCCGTGACCGGCAAGCGAAGCGGTTTTTTTGTTTGTTTTTTTTTTTTGGGGGGGGGTAGATATATTTATGTTTTGGTAACGTACATTAAGTGGCACTAATTACACAGTAACTATAAGGTAACTAACATGAAACCACAGAAACTGTAACTTTGCCACAGCTGCATGTACTTGGCCTCTCTGGCTGAGCATTGTGAAAAAACGGGGTGCCCGCTCCAGAGGCCCACAATGCACCTGCTCGGGAGCCGAGCTCTGAAGGGGCAGCTCCCCAGAGTCCCTTGCAGCCGACAGATGACAGGCAAGGCATGTTAGTTATGAAGCAGTTACAGCCTAACTCACCAAGTGACCATTTCTCTTTCTAGAAAGAAGCAAGAAGTTAAGGAATTCCTTGAATTAGCGCCTGGTGTCAGGTGGGAGTGCAGAGGAGGGCGGTTAGAGCGGTGCCAGGGCCAGGGGGGGAGGGCGGGTGGGCTGGATCATTAATAATCACGGTTGGCTTCTAAATACTGGTAGCAAGAGGACTTCTGATTTGAAATCGTAGGTAAATTACAGATAAATGAAAAGGCCAGGAATCATACACTAGGATTAGTGAACAGCACTTCAAAACGAACCGGTGAGCTGTGCTTGCAGTGGCTCGCAAAACAAGGCACCCAGATTTCTTCTCCCCACGTCTGGCTTGCAGAGCAGCTCTCGTGGCCATTTCGAAAACCTCCCTCACTCCATCTTTGGTGTTTGCTGAACATTCCATGTACCCAACAGCGCCAATCCTGTTTCGATGCGCGGAGAGAAGGTGCCTCCTGGGTTGCATCCTGCAGGCGACAGGCCGCACATTTGGGGACAATGACAGAGGGAGGCGGGCACCGGCCCCCCCAGTGGGAGGAGGGTCCACCAGGCGCAGCCCTTCCGGCCACGCAGGCAGGTGCGCGCCCACCACTGAGGCGGACAAACACCCCTTCATTATCCCAACGCCCGACAGGGAGCGTGCAGTGACAATGCCCGCCATTCCCGGAGCCGAGACCGCATTTCAACGCCAGCTCCTCTCCTGAGTGAGGTTGCCACAGGGACCTGCCTCTTTGTGGACCGACAGGTCCAGCCAGAGGCCAGGAGAACCCCAGAGAGTCAGCAGGTCCTGAGAGAGGCCGCCCCCCCCCCGCCCCCCAGGGGCACAGGAAGGTGAGGGCGCAGGGCCAGCCCTCCGGACCCAGCATGGCGCTTCCCTCTCCACGCAGGCACCGTGTCCGAGTGACCAGCAAAGGACACTGGGCAGAGCCGCACCAAGCGCTCCCTCCTGGAAGGCCACTTCCTCCGCCAGAGAGGAAGACGGGCCGCGGCTTCCCGTGGCCCCACCCCGTCCCGGAGGCGTCCCTGCCCGCAGGAGTCGGACAGAGTCGCAGACAGAGGTCGCCCTGCCCCAAGGAGACACGCTGGGCGTTTTCCTCTTGGCTGGTAGGGTCTGCAGACAACCTCACGGGCCCGATGGGTCCAAACGTGTTACAGTAAAATACAGAAATGTTTAAACATGTTTTAAAACATCTCTAAAAAGGGCCAGAACCGGTTCGGCTCAGTGGATAGAGCGTCGGTCTGCGGACTGAAAGGTCCCAGGTTCCATTCCGGTCAAGGGCATGGACCTTGGTTGCGGGCACATCTCCAGTAGGGAGCGTGCAGGAGACGGCTTATCGATGTCTCTCTCTCATCCATGTTTCTAACTCTCTATCCCTCTCCCTTCCTCTCTGTAAAAAAATCAATAAAATTTATTTTTTAAAAATCTCTAAAAATGTTAAAAAGGTCCTAAAAGGTCTGAGTGAACTTTCTTGAAACGTCAAGTGTGATGTGAAGGACACAGTCCCCACTGCCCTGAAGCGTGCGGACCCCCAGGGACAAGGATGTAAACTCAGTTACTGACTCAGAGTGACGAGCTGAGATAACCACGTGTGAGTGATGTGCAAGGTCGCAGCCCCCTGGCGAGTGTTCAGAGCTCGCTGCAGAGCCGCAGGCTGGTCGTTACTGTTTCTGCATCAGCTGCCGAGCGGGCGAGCGGGCGAGTGGGCGACGGACAGAGACGGGCTGCAAGCCCGAGGAAAGGGGGCGTCTGATGAAGGAGTCGTACCCCAAACACACCAGGCACAGCACCCTGGAAGTCCAACCATTAAAGAGGCTGGAGAGTGGACCAGACCAGCGCAGACCCACAGGGGCACCCACCCCCCGGAAAGGTGCCACGCCTCGAGAGTCGTGAGGGACTGCGCCCTCGTTCCGCTCTGAAATGTGTTTAACAAACAGGCATTGGGGGGACTAGGCGTTTCCTGACGCTTCTCTCCACAGAAAGCCTCCCTGTGGGCCCTGGTGGCCTGGGCTCTGGTGGCCTGGGCTCTGGTGGCCTCGCCCTGGCAGTCCTGCGCTGGCCCCGGTGGCTGGGCAGACAGAGGGGGCTCGCATGCTGCATGCGTGGAGTGGCCTCTATCCAGCCCTCCCCTTCAGGGTTCACGGGCCCAGACCCAGCCTCACCCCTCAGAGCAGCGGTTCTCAACCTGTGCACACATGCACATACTTGCAGAGTGACCACGTGCATACACACGCACACACACACTTGCAGAGTGACCATGTACATGCAGAGTGACCTCACAGGGGTCGCCTAAGATCCTCGGGAAATGCAGATATTTACATCACGATGCATCACAGTAGCAACATGTCATGGTTGGGGGTCACCACCCCATGAGGAACTAACTGTATGCAAGGGTCTCGGCCTGAGGAAGGTGGAGAACCGCTGCCTCAGAGGATGTCACACAGCAGCGGGGGCCTCCCTGGGGCCCAGGTCGCCCACCTCCTGGCCAGAGGGACCTCTGGGGCCTCCATCCGAGGGGACAAGGGCGCCTCGCGAGGGACAAGGGGACCTCGAGGGGGCACCCCTCCGCCCGCCTTGCTGCTGAGCCCAGCGCCGGGGACCGGCCTGGAGCGGCCTGCCCTGATGCCCCGAACCCCCCGGAGCTGGGGCTGCTTCTCGCAGCACCGCCGCCTCCGTGCCCGGTGCCAGGCAGGCCCCGTTCCGCTTTCTGACTGGCCACCACGTGACCCCCGCCAGCAGCCGAGTCCCTCCCTGGGCATGAGCCTGAGTCACGCCGAGAGTCGTCCCCAGACACTTCCTGCCCGCGGCGCCAGCGCAGAGCGAGCCTTCCTGCAGCGGCCGCCCCCAGGGAGCGGGCAGGAGGGCACCCAGTGCCCCCATATGCCTTGTCAAACTCAGGCCTCCGTCCTCCCAGGCGGGCCAACCCTACAGGCCTCTACCCTTCCCCTTCCCTCTACCCCCCCCACACACACACACGTGCGCTCCTGAACTTTCTAACAAAAAGGAAGCGAAACCCACGCCAGCTGGCAGCGCCCAGCGCACCTCCAGGCGCCTCTTCCTCACCACGCTCGGTGGGCAAACCAGCGCCAGCCCACGGGGCCCGGCGTCCAGGCCCGGCCCTGCTCCAGCTCAGGAGCCTGTGACCTGAAAGAGGGGGAACTGATTCAGAACCCCATCCCGTCTCCACTCGTGCTCCCTCCCGCTCCCGGGAGACCAGCCGGAAGCCACCGCGCCCTCCAAGTCTGGCCCTCCCCCAGCCCCTGCGTTGGAGCCCAGTTATAGTTTGAGGCCTTAGGTGTCTGTGGGGGAACCCCTGAGGGTGCCAGGCACCCCCATCTTGAGAACCGAGGTGAGGGACCCGGCAGACACACACACACAAAAGCAACAGCATCTGCTCCTTCGGCTGCGTCCACGTCTCCTCTGTTCCTCACCAGGTGCTTTGGCTATTGGGGTGCCTGCTGCATTTAAATGTCCCCTAAATGAGAGGAAGTTGGGGTGCCTGGTACATTTAAATGCCTCCTGAATGGCGCCTGTGAGAGGCGGGAAGGTCCGGGCATCTCCCTGACTGGCTATCCTGTGAGCAATGTCTTTCCGGGTTCACGGTGCCCAGGCCTCCCCCAGACCCTCAGACTGCGGGTTTGGGGGGTCCCTCCTGCCTGGAACCTGTTACTCTGGTCCCCTTGGTCTGGCTACTACAACTGACCCGGGCTCCCCTAGAGCCAGGGCGACAGTGACAGCCATGGGGACGCTTGGAGGGACGGCCTGTCACCTCGGTTAGGGTGCATGACCCCCCCTCCCCCCCAGATGAATCCCGGCCCCTGGGTCCTCGCTGGGAGGCTCAGGAGAGGCGGCTGCTGCAGGCGGCGGCGGGCCTGCCTCTGGGACCCGCAGCCCCCACGGGTTAAAACACCCCCAGCAGGAAGTGTGCTCCCCGGTCCCCATCCGGAGGAGCACGGGTCCACCCGTCCGCAGAGGGCACTGCGCCCCAGGCCCAAGGACACACGGCGGGGATGCAGGTGGGTGTCTGTCCCTGTCTGTGCCCGGAGGGTCATGCGCTCGGGCTGTGCTGTGCCCACGGGGAGGTGCCCGCAGGCTTTCCGGGGGACAGTCCTCTGCCCAGCCCGCCTCCAGGTGCTCCCTGTCCCCCCAACCGCCTGAGCCCTCCCCCACCCACCCCATCCCCATCCCCTCCCCACCCCCACCCCCAGCCCCCAGGCGTCCGTCCAGGGGAAGAAGCTCCCGCCGGAACAAAGGGTTTCAGGGGCGCAGCCCGGGAAGGAAGCGGGGG
>PVJN01036605.1:0-21400 GCA_004026805.1 Lasiurus borealis | reverse complement strand
GCTGTCGGTATACAGAAAAGTGGAGAGATTTTAGAATTAGGGGTAGATTGGTGATTGAATCACAGGGTAGTGAGAGAGGAGTTAAAGCTAATTCCCAGGTTTCTGCCTTAGAAGTCTTAAGTGTTAATGTGATGAAAGAGGGAATACTAGGAGCAGAGGACACTTGGAGGGGAACTAAGAAACCATCAGTACTCTGGGAGAGAGTTTGTGAGAGAATTGTGAGAGGACAGATTTACAGTAAACTTTGGCAAGCATGGAAGGCATCTTTGTTGGACTGTCCTTATTCAGTATAGGCAGGTATGCTGAAAGTTCTGATGATACCTTTCAAAGTACATTTCAAAAGCTATTTCCTCTACAAAGACTTTCTACTAGTAGAAAGCTTAAATTAATGAATCTCTTCTTAATTTCCTTGGTATTCTGTATCTCAATTTTAGCACTTCATGACAGTCTGCCCTTTGAAGTTTGTATCTGTGGTTTCTCTCCTCTATATTGGGAGTGACCTGAGGGCAAGAATAGGTTCTTACCTATTTTGTATTCCCTAGAATGCTTAACATATTTCTCATCTATAGCAGATGCTCAGTACATATTTGTTAAATTGCATGTGGTTCTGAGTTTATCCTCTCAAGAATACTAATGTATGGAGTTTGGTGGGTTGAGGTCTTCACTAGTCAAAAGGCATGCAAATCTTCATGCTCACCGTATTTTTTTTAGCAAACAGGGAAGCAAATGATGTATATTTTAGCAATGATTCATTTAAAATGGCTAGATTTTTCTTTTAAAGTATAATGCTTCAAAGGACAAGCAGATGCCAAGATGGGATCAAGCATTCAAGAAATTTATTAGAACTGCTTGTGAGAGAAAATGAGGATGGAGGTCAAGAGAGTTGTTAGACTCTGATGCAAGTCTGACTGTAAGTGAAGGAGAGAGAAGAGGAAGGAAGGAATTTGGGGTGAAAGTGTCTAACGCTGCTGTACAGTTCTAAGAAAAGTTCACCAAGCCTCAGGAAGTCCTTGAGTGAAAGTTGCCTATCACAGGAATTCCTTAACTCCCAGGGTAGTCTTGTCTTAGTAGGTGTGCCTCCTGTGCTCAGTCATTGACTGGGAGCAGCCAGTGAGAAGCATGGCTCAAACGCGGTGATGGATTCCAGAGTGCACCAGGTGGGCCCTCAGTCAGTTACGTTCCCTATGGTCAGAGGTCTGAGAGCTCATTCTCATAGCAGCCAGGATCATTTCTGGCTATCAATTGCCTGATTCAGGGTACTTGAAATTAGCCATTCAAAGTGTGTACTAGTTTGTTCCTCTCAAACCCTTTATGCTTAAAAGCAAACAAACATATGTTAGAGTAAGTTCTAATGGTCAAAAGTTAATTATTGATACTAATAGTACACAATCTGGTTATCAAATTTTGCATTTCATTTTGAAGTTTATTTGTAATTAAATCTTTGTACAAAACCACAAAGCAATAAAGATAAAATAAAACAATGCAAATGATACCCATGTTATTCCTACATGAACTAGCGTATCAGGAATATTTTGGCACTTCAGCAGTATCCGGAGTAGTCCAACCATCCAGCCATAAAGATGACTGACTGCTTGTTGACTCGCCATTTTAAGTTGAACTACCTCAGAGCAAGCAAAACAAATCAGTGAAAGGAATTTTCATAAAGTCAAATTCTGGTAACCTTCCATTGGAGTTGAGGATGAGTATACATTGGAGAAAATAAGTAATTTAAAGGTGTTTTTTTTGTTGTTGTTGTTTGTTTGTTTTTAGTATTATGGCCCCTGAATTACTCAGATATTATTTTTAAATATTTTAAACTAAAACATGGAAATGATTTTGGAAGAGTTTCTTTAATGCTACTTTCCTGGTAATTTTGACTGATTTTGTTTTATTCATTAAATTTGTTAAGCACTTATTCTATAGTAAGCATTATGGCTATACAATTTAAAAAACCAAATTGCTATTTTTATGAAACAAACCTACTGATAAAAAATATTGTAATCTTCTCATGTGTATTAAAGCATCCAAATTGCAAATGAGATCAATTCTCGTATAGTTTAGTTCACGGTTAAAAGTAAATAATAAAACAAGTTGATCTGAGACCGGTTTGGCTCAGTGGATAGAGTGTTGACCTGTGGACTGAAAGGTCCCAGGTTCGATTCCAGTCAGGGGCATGTACCTTGGTTGCAGGCGCATCCCCAGTAGGGGGCGTGCAGGAGGTGGCTGATAAGTGGCTCTCTCATCGATGTTTCTGACTTTATATCCCTCTCCTTTCCTCTCTGTAAAAAATCAATAAAATATATTAAAAAAAAAACAAGTTGAGATTTTTTAAAAAATAACAGGCTTTTTATAATAAGCTAACTTAAATTCCAGTTATTCTTTTATAATTGCTAAAACAAAGTTTTTCCTTTCTATATAGACAAGTCCCATTTTCTGTTTTACTTATAATCTAAACCATTTGCTCATTAATTTATTTCTGTGTGTGGCCCAATGATTTGTAATGGATTGCACTTACTGATAAACACATGCACAGATATTTTGTGTAAAAACTTGGGTAGGATTCTGATTTTTTTACATACATTGAATAACTTTTTCTTTTAATTTTTTTGTGCTAAGAATATGTAGTTTACATAAAATTAGCTATTTTGAGTATTAATTCAGTGCCAGTAACTACATTTTCAGTGTTGTGCAACCATCACCCCCAACAGAAACTCTGTACACATTAAGCAATAACTCTCCACTTTCCCCTCCTCCAGCCCCTGCCAACTTCTAATCTATTTTCTGTCTCTATGAATTTGCCTATTCTATATGTTTCTTATAAGTGGAATCATATAATGTTTGTCCTTTTGTCTCTGACTTATTTCATTTAGCATAATGTCTTCAGAATTCCATCCTTTTTAAAGTATAAATAATATTTCATTGTACATATATACCACATTTGTTTATCCATCTATCTGTTGAATTGTTTCTATCTTTTGCTATTGTGAATAATGCTACAATGAATATTGGTATATAAATATCTGTTTAAGTCTCTGTTTTCAATTATTTTGGGTATACAGCTAAAAGTAGAATTGCTGGGTCATTTGGTAGTGCTATGTTTAGCTTTTAGAGGAACTGCCATACTGTTTTCCATGGCAGCCACACCATTTTACATTCCTTCCAGCAATGCACAAAGGTTTCAGTTTCTCTAAATCCTCACCTACACTTTTTTTTTTTTAATTATCCTAATTGATGTGAAATGATGTCTCATTGTGCTTTTGGTTGTATTTGTTTTTTTCCCTAATAATTAATCACGTGCTTTGTTTCCATTTATATATCTTCTTTGGAGAAATGCCTATTCATTTTTATTACCCATTTTAAAATTAGCTTTTTTTGTTTTTGAATTTTAGGAGATCATTATGTATTCTTGATATTAAGCCCTTATCTGATATATGATTTTATAAATATACTCTTCCAATACTGTAGCATTGTATATTAAGTTTTGAAATTAGGAAGTATCTTCTTTATTATTGTTTTCGTTATTTAGGACCGCTTGAAATTCCGTATAAATTTGAGGACTGTCATTTTCATTTCTGCCGAAGAAAAGTTTATAACAATTTTGATAGGGATTGCATTGAATCTGTAGATTGTTTTGGTAGTATTGACAATATTGTCTTCCTAGCTATGAATACAATACGTCTTTCCATTTATTTATTTATTTATTTATTTATTTATTTATTTATTTAGCAATGTTTTGTAGTTTTCAGGCTAAAAGTCACTTCCTTGATTAAGTCTATTCCTAGGTAGTTATGCTTTTATTTTTTCCCCTGAGCATTCTTTATTGTAATTATGTTATAGCATAGTAAAAGCTAGGAAAATTCCAGGACAAGCGGAATAGGGCCCTAGGTATATTATGCTTTTAGATGTTATACTTCTTTTAGTTGCTAATGGATTTACACTCTAATTTTCAGATTGTACATTGCAGATGTGTAGAAACACAACTGTTTTTTATGTATTGGTTTTGTTCTGCAATTTTGCTGAATTAATTTTGCTTTGGCAACTTTTCTGTAGATTCTTTGGTATTTATTTTTGCTTTGGTAGCATTCCTGTAGATTCTTTGGTATTTATTTTTCTATATACAGGATTACATCATCTGCAAATAGCAAACATAGTTGTTTTTTCTTTATGTTGTGGGTGCCTTTTTTTTTTAAGATTATGAGGAGTTACCACTTTAAAAAAAAGGAATGAAACCTGATACATGCTGCAACATGGATGAACCTTGGGAACATTTTCCTAAGGGAAAGAAACCAGATAAAGCACAAGTGTTTTATGATCCCACTTATTTGAAATACCTAAAATAGTCAAATTCATAGAGACAGAAAGTAGAACAGTAGTTACCACAGGTTGGTAATGTGAAGTTATTGCTTAATGGGTACAGAATTTGAGTCTGGGATGATGAAAATGTTCTGGGAGATGGATAGTGGTGATGTTGCACAACACTGTGAATGTACTTAATGCCACTGAGTTGTAGACTTGTTTAAATGGTACATTCTGTATATTTTACCATAATTTTTAAGAAGCATGTTTATTGGATTCACTCAGGCATATTGAATCAGAATCTCTAGGGCTCAGAAGACAAAAAAAAAAAAAAGCTTTTCAGGTCATTGTTATGCATATTTTAGGCAAAGAGCCACTTATACATGGGATTATATAATGCAAAGTAGGATAAATTGGGTTTTGTTGCCATATCTTTAAATATAAATTTATCAGATTGATAATCCAAGTATATACAATCTTCATATTTTTTATATTCAGCTGTTAAAATTTGTACCTCACTGTTTGAGATAATGTGAATAGTGACTATTCATAATTATTTAGCATCCTACCATTTAAAGTCCTTTCAGATATATGATTTCATTCAATCTTCACACTATCCTCGGGAGATGGTTTATATTGCTGTTTTTAATGAGAAACATGAGATTTAAGAGATTGAATGACTTGCCTAAGATCATACAGGTCTTCTGACTACAACTTCTACTTACTCCATCAGCAGTCTCCAAGAAAATAGTAGGCCTTTTTTAAGTTAGTATAAAGATCCATCGATTTGTTTTGTGAGCTAAAAAATGTGAAGTTAGTAAATGATTCATAAGACTTAATAATTTTTTTTGTTGACAAAACTTTATCATTTGACAGCTCTACTGTTCTTGCTATGTTAGCAATACGTAATATTTAAAAAATTCAGATATACTGATTCTATGTAAGGAGATATTTTATGAAATATAAGCATGTGCTACTTAATAAATACTAATTAATGCCAGTTATCAGGAAAGGTGAAGCAAATCCATCATTCTGTGACATTGTTTTCTTTTCTTGCACTGAAATGATCTCTATATCTAACCACTTGTGCAAGGTATGCTTTTCATAGATGTGACTATTATTTTAGAGCTTCCCTTTGAAGAATGTATTATCACAGCTGAGCCCAGAAGTCAGTAGACACCTTTTTTGCCAGGGACATCCAACCATGTTCTAGAATAGTAGAAAGATGTGGGAAATAGGGAAAAGTCACTTCATTCCTGTTTTGTACTTATACTCCTTGTAACCTTACTGTCTATCATCATGGAATTGGTGGCTTGAGGGTATTCAAAGCAATAAAATATTTTTCATTTCCACTGGATATTGTGGATATCTGAGGAAGGGGTGCATTTCTTGTGACATTTTTATTTTACAGTGATGTAATATGTAATCACTTTCTGCTATTTTGATAAGATGGAGGCATTATACTAGGTATAGCAATTAATACAGATTTTTTTCAATAGAGTTACATATATGTTGGTATATATTCAATTTGATATGTATGCTCTTTTGTTGTATTGACAACAAGCTTTAAAACTTCATAGGTCAAATTTGTTGAAAGTGTTAACATCATATATATTTTTACACTTAAAAATGCCGAATTTCACGCCCCCGAAAAAAGCATTTGCGGAAGTTTTAATTCATTACTTTATTTTGAAGAAAAGTGCTGCTGAAAGCTTCAAGAAGCTTATGGTGAACGTGCTCTATCTCAAGATACTTGTGAATGCTGTATGTTTTAAGCGCTTTAAAAGTGATGATTTCAATGTAAAAGACAAAGCACGTCCAGGTCAACTGAAAAAGTTTGAAGACCAACGATTACATGCATTATTGGATGAAGATGTGTGTCAAACTCAAAAACAACTTGCAGAAAGATTAAATGTTGCTCAGCAAACAATTTCCAATCATTTACAAGCAATGGGAAAGATTTTAAGGGAAGGAAAATGGGTGCTACATCCACTGAACGAAAGACAAATGGAAAACCGAAAAGTTGTTAGTAAAATGTTGCTTCAGTGGCATGAAAGAAATTCTTTTTTGCACTGACTTGAGACTGGCATGAAAAGTGGATTTATTTTGGGAATCCCAAATGCACAAAATCATGGGTTGTGCATTAACATCGACTGCAAGGCTACATCGCTTCAGAAAGGAGACAATGCTCTGTGTTTGGTGGGATCAGGAAGGTGTGGTGTATTATGAGCTTCTAAAACCACGTGAAACCATTAATACTAATGGCTACCAATAACATAATCAATTTGAACCATGCTTTGATCGTGAAAGGACCAGAATGTGCCAGAAGATACAGCAAATTAAATTTGCTTCATGAGGACGCACCATCACACACTTCAAAATCAGAGACACATTAGAAGATTTTTTTTTCAAATATATTTTATTGATTTTTTACAGAGAGGAAGGGGAAGGGATAGAGAGTGAGAAACATCGGTGAAAGAGAAATATCAATCAGCTACCTCCTGCATACTCCCTATTGGGTATGTGCCCGAAATCAAGGTACATGCCCTTTACTGGAATTAAACCTGGGACCCTTCAGTATCAGGCCAATGCTCTATCCACTGAGCCAAACCAGTTAGGGCACATTAAAAGATCTTTCCTGGAGAGTACTAACCCACCCACCGTATTCACTATACCTTGCTCCTTCAGATTACCACTTGTTGGATAGATGATACACGCACTTTCTGAGAAGCACTTCAAAACTTATGAACAAGCGGAAAATTGGGTCTCTGAATGGTTTGCCTCAAAACAAAAGTTCCTTCAGTATCCACAAATTACCTGAAAGATAGGGAAATGTGTAGCTAGTGATGAACATTACTTTGAATAAAGCACTTTTGATGTTTCTCTTGAAATTATCATGTTTTATTATAAAATCCGCATTATTAACTGGTATACCTAGTATAATAAAAATTATTAAAATTGAATTTCAGATTTGTTTACCCATATATTAAAGTGATTGTTTGCCGATTTCATGTCTCAAAGATATTGCAAGTATAATGAAGTCCGTAATAAAGTCGTATTCTCCTTGTTACCCTCCCTGCTTACTAAAAAGTATTCTTACAGTATTCCTTATCTTAGTAAATGCATCTGCATCTGGAACATGTGGCCAGTGATCTGAGCCCTATCCAACCTTATTTTATCTCCTTCATGTCTATACATGCTGTTTCCCTTACCTAGAATATTATCCCTCTCATTTTCCCAACCCACTTTTCACCTAAATTCTATTCATCCATCAGATTTTTGCTTTAGCCTTCCTTTCCAGAATTTAGCCCCCACTTCTATAGCCTTACAGAATCCCCTAATAAGAACAACAGCCTAACTACAGATAATATTAAGTAAACACTTTGTACTGGTACATAATTATTATCAGAAGGATTAATTAATTTGCTCAGGGTTATACCCTGGTAATTGAGAGGACTGAAAGTTGAATTTAGACAGCTTAGGCCACATTTAACCTCTTTACTACTATGTTTCTTATTATGTAGTCATTTTTGGGATTAATGTCTTGTTCCCCTCCTGTAATTTTAAGGTCTGAGAGGGCAGAGACTATGTACATCTTATATCCTTAGTATCTAGCATAATATCTGTTGGACGCATGCATGTGTTCATGTATCATATTTGGTACATAGCCTCTTAGAAAGTATGAAAATTGATAAAGTGGAATTCACTAATGACAATGACCATTTTGCCTTCTAGAAGTAAACATATAAATATGGAGAAATCTAGTTCATTTAGTAAATTAATTTACTCATAGTGATCACACATCACGGAACCTGATCTATTTGGAGAAGTTTGAATTTGAACTTTTATGCTTTTGATTCAGTAGATTTTAGAATCTAATGCTTTGAAGTACAGGGAGTCAAAAGACATTCAAATTACAAACTGCCCCCTTTTGGAATTTTTAGGAAAACTGTCAAAGATAATGGCAACACATGTATTACGAATTTCGGCCTTAGCTTTAAAGATACTGTTTAGAATGGGATTGAAACTTAATAGGATAGGATGGGCTGGCTGGTATGGCTAAGTGGTTGAGCAGCAACCATGAACCAGGAGGTCATGGTTGAATTCTTAGGATATATACCTGGAGTGTGCAGGAGGCAGCTGATCAATGATTCTCTTTCATCATTGATATTTCTTTCTCTATCCCCTTTTTCCTTCCTCTACCTGAAATCAATAAAACAAAAACAAAGCCATTAAATAAAAGGCTCAGGAAGATATGAGGACACCAGGTCCAGCAGGACAAGGTCACTATCTTAAAAAAAAAAAAAGATAGGATGGATAGGAGCACGGGGAGTGGGCATGTAGTGGGGAAGGAACGTGGACATTTTATAAAACCCTCCTACCTATGTTGGGGCATCACTGATAAGAGATTTCTGCCACAGTTGGAAGACCCTTGAGTGTGAATATTAAGAAGGTACCCTGCTGGTATGGCCCATGAACCAGGAAGTCATAGTTCAATTCCAGACCAGGGCATATGCCTGGGTATCAGGATTGATCAGGAGGCAGCCAATCATTGATGTTTCTATCTCTACTTCTCCCTTCCTCTCTGAAATTAATAAAAACATTTAAAAGAAAAAAAAGGAATATGCTTGAAGAAGAACTAAGAAAAAAGATTCTTTACTGAGTCAGTTCTTTGTTTTATTGGTGTTATCACAGAAAGTAATAAAAAACTTGTTTGGGAAAGTCATATGTATTGTTTTGAGAGCAAAACAAGTGAAATATGATATGAACTGGGCACTTGATACATGTTTGGAATTTGATGTGTGTAATTACTTTCTGTGGGAAAGGACTTTGAATATTGCCTTTCCCATGGCTAATGTACACACAACAAAAAAGCAATTATGAAACATTTTATTTGAATGAAAATTAAATTAACAATTTAAATTATATTAAAAATTTATATACACATATACATAAAATGTTACAAACGTGCATAAATATAACAATTATTTTCAGTACAGTTTTTTAGGGGGTGGTTTTATTCTTTTCTTTCCCTCCATCCCTACTCCTAACCTGTTAGGACCCTGTAACCCAAGTCAATAACCTAGGTTATATTATTCCATATTTCTCTCCATGTTGTCATGTGCATGTACAAACGTTTATCTGAATTACATTAGAAACACACACACACGTGTGTTTTGATCATTCCCTGTACTTCCAATTGTTCTGTCTTACTCAAAATACCTTGTGGAAATCTGTCAAATGGCATAACTCTCATTATTTTTTTTTTTGAGAGAACAATTTATTGTTCGACTTATTTATATATTAATTGGTTGGCTCTTGTATGTGCCCTGACCAGAATTCCATCCCGCAACCTTGGTGTTTCGGGACAATGCTCTAACCAACTGAGCTACCCAGCAGGGCTTACTTTATATTACTTTTTTAAATTATTATTTAATAAATCTTTGTTTAGATTATTACAATTGTTCCTCTTTTTTCCCCCGATAGCTCCCCTTCACCTGGCTCCCACCCCGCCCTCTGCCCTTACCTCCCCTCGCCATTGTCTTCATCCATAGATGTATGATTTTTGTCCAGTCTCTCCCTGCACACCCCCATCACCCCCTGAAAATTGTCAGTCTACTCCCTTTCTATGCCCCTGATTCTATTATAATCACCAGTTTATTCTGTTCATCAAATGTTTAATTCACTGATTTTTAGATTCACTTGTTTATATGTATTTGTTGTTCATAATTTTTATCTTTTCTTTTTTCTTCTTCTTCCTCTTCTTAAAGAATACCTTTCAGCATTTCATATAATATTGTTTTGGTGTTGATGAACTCCTTTAGTTTTTTCTTATCTGTGAAATTCTTTATCTGCCCTTCAATTCTGAATGATAGCTTTACTGGATAGAGTAATCTTGTTTGTAGGTTCTTGCTATTCATCACTTTGAGTATTTCTTGCCACTCCCATCTGGCTGCATAATTTCTGTTGAGAAATCAGCTGACAATCATATGGGTCCTCCCTTGTAGGTAATTAACTGTTTTTCTCTTGTGTTTTTAATATTCTCTTTGTCTTTTGCTCTTGGTATTTTAATTATGATGTGTTTTGGTGTGGTCCTCTTTGGATTCCTTTGTTTGGGATTCTGTACATTTCCTGGACTCATAAGTCTATTTCTTTTACCAGGTGGGGGAAGTTTTCAGTCATTATTTCTTCAAGTAGGTTTTCAGTATCTTGTTCTCTCTCTTCTTCTGGCACTCCCATAACTCTAATGCTTGAAGTTTTGCCAGGAGCTCCTTAACACTGCCTTCAAATTTTTGGATTCTTTTTTCTTTTTTCTTTTCCAGTTGAGTGTTTTTTGCTTCTTTGTATTTCAAATCTTTGACTTGATTCTTGCGTTCCTTTAGTCTGCTGTTAGGTCTCTGTAAAATATTTTTTATAATAATTTTTCAGACAGTGTATGTTTAATTTCTAGTTAGTCCTTTTTCATATCCTTGAGGGTCTCATTAAATTTATTGACCTTTTCTAGGAAATTCTTGAAAAACTTTATAACCATGGTTTTGAACTCTATATCCAGTTGTTTATTTTCCTCCATTTCTTTCATTTGTGATCTGTTCTTTGTCACCGCACTTTCGCTGCTTCCCTGAGTTGGTAAAGTAGCTTTGTGTGCTAGGTGTCCTATATGGCCCAATAGCTCTTCCTCCCCAGTTACCTGAGGTGGACTCTCTTGGTACACCACTTTGTGGACTGTGTATACAGCCTTGTTGTAGTTAAGTCTTGATTATTGTTGGTATCACTAGGGGTGATTGACCTCCAGGCCAATTGGCTGTGAGGATCAGCTGTGTCTATGCCAAGATAGCTTCTGTGCTGGAGTCAGCCTTATGATATAGGACTTGCAAAACTGCAAAAGCCTCTGTGTTCAGCTTGGATGGGGCAGAGTCTCAGGGCTGAGCAGACAGCCTTGGCTTCCCATCAGCCCTGCCTTATGCGGCCCCTGGGTCTCAGTGTCCCTTGGTAATCATCTAGCCCTCTCTGCACGCACTGGCGTACCTCCAAACCTCTGCCTTTCTGGCTCCCCTGAGTTTCTGTGCACTCTGGGGACCCGAATGAGTCTGGGTCCCCAGGGTCTCGCCAGAAACTGGGGTTCAGTGCAGTCAGAACTGGATTTCAGTGGAGTTGGGAAGTTCTGTTTTCCTCCCGCTAGAGAAAGCCAGCAGCAGTCTGACCTCTGTGTGCAGTTGCACGTGCCTTGAGGACCTCTGCCTTTTGCGGCTCCCCTAAGTTTCTGTGCACTCTTCCCTTTTCACAACAGTCCATACTCCCCCCATATGAACCTTCCCAGAACTGGGCTTCAGTGCAGTTGGGAGTTTCCGTCCCCCTCCTGCTAGAGGAAGTCAACCCAGAACTCTGATGCCCGTCCTCTCCACGCACGTGCTTTTTGTAGCTCCTCTGAGTCTCAGTATCTCTGAGGCTCAGCTCCTCTGAGCCACTCTCTTTCCCTCTAGTTGTAGAATTTCCACTCAGCCAGCTTTCCTGTGGTTCTGGATGATGTCCGTTCTGCCTTTTAGTTGTAGTTTTGAAATTGTTGGGCGAGGCAGCAGTTTAGGTGTTCACCTATGCTGCCATCTTGGTTTCTCTATATTCTTTTTAATGGCTACATAGTTGTGTTAGTTTGCCAGGGTTGCAATAAAAAAGAACCACACACTGGGAAGCTTAAACAATGGAAGTTTATTTTATTACAGTTATGGAGGCTGCAAGTTCAGGTTCAAGATGTTGGCAAGTTTGATTTTTTTTCTGAGGCCTCTTTTCTTGTTTTGTAGATCGCTATCTCCTTCCTACTGTCTTCCCTCAGTGTACATGTGTGCCTAAATTTCCTCTTCTTATAAGAACAACAGTTGTATTGGATTAGGGCCTACCCTAACGACCTCATTTTAATTACCTCTTTAAAGACACAATCTCCAAATATAGTCACATTCTTTAAGTCCTGGGAATTAGGACTTCAACATATGAAAATTTAGGGAATGCAATTTAGCCTATAGTAATAATATTTCATAATTCCCTTACTGTTGGACATCTACATTATTTCTAAGTTTTTATAACTGAACAGTGGTGCAATAAAATCTTTGTATGTGTATCTTTTATTTCTATAGAATAAATTCCTAGCATGTGGTTGCTGGGCCATGGGGTATATTTATTTTTAATTTTAATATTAGTATACAACCAAATTGGGGGTTGAACCAGAAACCTGTGTGCCCTGACCAGACAACAAACCCCACCACCGTTCAGTATATAGAAAGACATTGCAACCTTTGAGCCACACTGGCTAGGGCTGGATAACTTTTTAAAAGTCTGTTATAAGTTAGCATTTCTACTAGCAAGGTAATAGAATAACCTGTTTCTAGCATTGCTGTGATCATCTTAATTTTTGCTAGTCTGATCAGAGTAAAATTACTCATTGTTCCTTTATTTTGCATTTCTCTTAATTCTGGTAAGTTTTAGGATTATTTAATAGGCTTGTATTGGGACATTTTAAATGTCAAGCTTCAATGAGGGGACTGTAAAAAGTTACTTTAAGAAGAAGAAGAATTTAAATTATTACCTAGGTATATTGCCTATTCCCACTTAATAATGAATTGAAGTCCAAAAGTTAGTTTATAAATTGCTTGGGATTTGAAACGCCCTCTCTTAGGCAGTATTATAAACAGAGCAAGGACAGGCCTACAATGGCAGAGACAAGGAGTCTGATTCAGTCTTTCTCTGGCCTGTATCTCCCCACACTGTGAGGTCCCCACAGGCAGCTTGGGTTATTGTTGGGGTATGTAGGACATTTTCATCAGTGATTTTTTCCCAAGCACCAAATGCTTTCCATCCAGCCAGTCCCACTTAGAGCAGCTGATGAAGAGTTGACAGCCATTTGTACTGGGAACTGTTTGCCATTGAAAGCAGTCCGGGAGCTGAATTGCCTAAGTTTAAAATTTTCATCTGCAAATGGTTCCCCGTCAATACTGGCAACTCCAGTATCATCCCCGTTAACAGACTCTCCTCCCTGAATCAAATCCTTCATAATACTGTGGAAAGTGCTCCCTTTGTATCCTATCAGAACCCCATCTTTTCTAAATTCTGCAGTACACATCTACAAAGAACTGGATCTTTGTGGCCAACTTCCTGGCTGTCAGTGAGAACACCACAGGGCCCTTGCTGGTTTGTCTCAGTGGTTAGCGCATCTGGAGGATCGTGGGTTCCATTCCCGGTCCAGGGCACATACCTTGGTTGCAGGTTCGATCCCTGTCCTGACCTGTCAGGGCACTTGGGAGAAGCAACCAGTTGATGTGTCTCACATCGATACTTCTTTTTCTCTCTGTCTCACTCCCTCTCTCTCTCTCTCACTCTCTTTCTAATGATCAATAGAAAAAAATATCCTCGGGTGAGGATAAAAAAAAAAAAAAAAAAAAAACACCACCACAAAACACCACAGGGTTCACAGGCTTTGAATTTGCCAGCACCATGACTCCAACCTGGAAACAGAAGTTGGGAGCACAAGCTTTCTCCCTTATACTTAGGTCTCATTTCAGTAGATGGGGGTTTAAAATAAGAGTTTTTAAAAAATAAAACCAAATGCTGGAGCCCTCTTTGTATTAAAATATAAGCTCAATGAGAACCAGGACTTTGTATATCTTGTATACTGCTGGATCTCTGACATTTAGAATAGCATCTTGTACACAGTAAACCTTCAATAAATATTTTTGAATGAGTCCCAACTGAGGGAAGATTTTTTTCTTTTTTCATATTTCTATCCCCCTCTGCTATTGATAAGTATAAGGAAAGAGACTTAGACTAAACTAAACTAAGATTTTAATATGAATGGTTCATAGCAAAGCATCCTTGTAGCAGAGAGATTCTTCAGCATACAAATTTATTTATATCAATGTTTTGTTTAAAACTCCTCAATTATTTCCTGATCTCTTTCCAACTCCTTAGTGTGACATACAAGCCCGCCCTTTCTAGTCTTAGCTTTCCCCACAGGTACTCTTTGGTCCAATTCTTGAGGTTTCCCCAACACGTCGTTTTGTCTTGGCCTCTATGTCTTTTTATGTTAGCATTTTTACTAAAACCTCTGCTTCCTTATCTACTGCCTGTTGAATCTTATTTATCCTTTATTCTCCAGTTCAAGAATGTTACTTCTTACATATCAACAGCTAGATCATTCTCTTTTAGGTCATCACAGTACCTTAAATATTAATTTCATTTTAGCTTCATCATATTGTGTGAAGTCTTTGTTTATATGCCTAACTCATCTGTGAGATGAAATCTTAAGGGCAGATGCCATGTCCTCATTCATTTTTGTGTCCCCAGCAAATAAGAGGGCTGGGGGAAAGGAGGAGATTTTTGCATACGCTATATACGTGAATCTAAAGACTGATAGGCCCCAAGAAATGAAAAAAAAAATTCAGTCCATTTTATTTATGGAAAAGATTTAAGCTCTTTAACTTGTTTTATTTTTGTCTTTAAATTTTTTTTTTTGCTTAATTTTTAAATGAAACTCATAATGAGAAATAAGCATTTAAAACATCAAACATTGACTAAACAGTCATAATACTGAGAGATTTAACAATACAAATCTTTATTTACGATTGTAAAGGTTTTGAGAATACCAATTTTATTTCAAATTCTCCTGTTATAAATAAAAGTAGCAGATCTGGGCTCAAGATATGACAAAATACAATCTAGAAGCCTTTCTAATTCTTCAGAGAGCCATTAGCTAGAAAAGGCTATTAAAGATTCATCAGAATTCAACATAGTTTATTCTGGCAGTTTGCCCAAGGGATTCTGAATACACTTAGAGGACTCATATATCAAAGAGCTAGGAACTGATTTAGACCTAATCCTTTTGCTTTTTCAGATTCCACAAAATCTGGCAATACTAGCCAACAAAGTTGCTTCTGAATCTTACAAATTACTAGAGATGAACTGTCAAAATAGAAGCAGGCAGTCTTTAAAGAAAGTTTAAAATTCAATGGGTGGCACCTTTGTTGAAGATTATGATTATATCTTCAAAGAAATACTGTCATGATCATATGAATTCTTATTCATGGCTATCATTAATTCTTTAGTGAATTTTTGCATTTATTTTACTTAAATTAACTAAAGTAATTGCATTTAAAGAAGTATATGATGTTTTCTATGTCAATAAAACAATATTTTGAAAAAATGAAAATAAAGGAAAACTCACACCTAATTTAAACCCAATTCTAATGTTAATTTTAATTGTGAACGCCTGCGAGCACGTGCACACACACACACACACATGCGCGCGCGCACACGCACAACCTCAGTGAATATGAGCTATGAATGGCTTCAGAAGGCTGTCATAAGTGTTGGCAGGGTAACCTATTCTGTATAGTTTTGAATGATTGTCATCATTTGATTTATTAAATGTCTTTGATTACCGTTTATATGGAATGAAACACATGGAATACTTTTAGCTGTAACATTATCCAATAGAAGAGAAGATTTTTATTCTATCTGTATAGGAAATGTAATATTACTGCTTGCTCATTAAAGAAATCTCTCAGTAGTATCTTCCTTGAAAGGTAAAGAGCAAAGTCTGTATTTCGGGAATTGGTGCTCTTCTTGTCTTTAAACATTTACCATTGCCCAGGTTTTTCAGTGAGAGGTTTGAAATAATGTTTTTGTTTTTAAGGAAGTAAAATAATTTATTACTCTCTTGTATAAATGAACTTTGTGATCCCTATTTGACAGATATAAGAAATGATAAAGGTTAATGTCCAGAACCTTAGAACAGTGGCATCATGCATTATTTATCTAATAGGTTATATTTATAAACATCAATGAGTAAAAGTATTTGAATTTCTAAAATTTTATGTTATACAAGGTGTCAGACATAACATTTGAATTATATGTGCCTGAATTTTAAACATTATCAAGTTTTTGTTTTTAAACCATAGCATTTCACCGCTTTGGTTATATACAATTCATTTGATTCTACATATTAAGAGTATTAGGTCCATATGAGCAGGGTCTGTTTTTTGTTTGTTTGTGGTTAATCCTTACCTGAGGATATTTTTTCCATTAATTTTTAGAGAGTGGGAAGGATGGGTAGAGAGAAACATTGATGTGAGACACACATCGATTAGTTGCCTCCTGCACATGCCTGGACCAGGACCAGAGATTGAGCCTGCAACTAAGGTACATATCCTTGACTGGAATCAAACCCGGGACCTTTCAGTTTGAAGGCGACACTCTATCCACTGAGCCAAGTCATCTAGGGCAAGAAACCACTTCCTTTGCTCATCCATAAGAAGCAGCTTCCATATCCATTTAGGTTTTATCGTGAGATTGCAGCAGTTCCCATCTGCAGGCTTCAGGTCTAACTTAGTTCTCTTGCTGTTTCTGCCACAGTTGTAGTTACTTCCTCACTGAAATCTTGAATCTCTCAGAGTCATCCACGAGGATTAGAATCAACTTTAAAACTTTCAAAGTCCTGTTAATGTTGATATTTTGACATCTTTCCATTGAATCATGAATAAATCTGAATGACACCTAGAATGTGAATCTTTTTCAGAAGGTTTTTAATTTATTTTGCTCAGATCTGTTAGAGATATCACAACCTATAGCAGCTATAGCCTAATGAAATGTTTTTCTTAAGTAATGAGACTAAAAAGTTGAAATTACTTCTTGATCCATGGGCTACAGAATGTATATTCTGTTAACAGGCATGAAAATACATTAATCTCATATATCTCCATCTTAGGTGACCAGGGGCATTGTTAATGAGCAGTAATATTTTTAAAGGAATCTTTTGTTCTGAGCAGTAGGTCTCAACGGTGGGCTTAAACTATTCAGTAAGCCATATTGTAAACAGATGTGCTGTTATCCATGGTTTGTTGTTCCATTTATAGAGCACAGACAGAGTAGATTTAGTGTCATTTTTAAAGGCCCTAGGATTTTCAGACTGGTAATTGAGCATTGGCTTCAACTTAAAGTCAAAGTATCAACTTCTGGTAGTTGTTTACCTGATAGATATTGCCTGAAAATATAGCTGCAGAAGAAAAGGGAAGAGGTAAAAATATCAACATTAACAGGACTTCAGAAGAAGCTGATTTTAACTGTCACAGATGATTCTGAGAGGTTCAAGACTTTACTGAGGAACTAACTCAGATGTAGAAACAGCCAGAGAACTAAATTAGACCTGGAGCCTGAAGATGTGACTACCTGCTGCAGTCTCATTAACATCTAACTAGAGAGCTATCCTGTCCTTGGAAGTTTTGAAGTCAGGCATTGACTTCTCTTCTTCAGCTGTGAAAGTCCTAGTTGGTATCTTCTTCCAATATAAGGTTGTTTAATCTACATTGAGAGCATAACCACCTTCATTGATTATCTTAGCTATATCTTCTGGATAAGCTTGCTGTAGCTTCTACAACAGCATTTGCTGCTTCACCTCATGCTTTTATATTGTGGAGAGAGCTTTAATCCTCATGAACCAACCTTGATAGCTTCAGAGTTTCTTCTACAGCTGCCTTGACAGAAAGAAGAGTTAGGGCCTTGTTAGTCTTTGATTTAAGTAGGGGGGTGGGAGGGAGGAGAGAATGTTGTGGCTGGTTTGATCTTCTTTCTATCCAGACCACTAACACTTTCTTTAGATCAACAATAAAGCTGTTTTGTTTTCTTTTCATTTGTGTGTTCACTGGAGTAGCACTTTTAATTTCCTTCAAGAAATTTTCATTTGCCTTCATAACTTGACTAACTGGCATGAGAGGCCTAGCTTTTTGCCTGTCTTGACTTTTGACAATGCTTTTCTCACTAAGCTTAATCATTTCTAGATTTTGATTTAAAGTGACAGATATACTGATTATTAAAATGTAAGTTTCACAGAGGCCATTAGCCTGAAGTGCCTCCAACGAAATAATAAAAAAAATAAAGGTAAAGATTATTGTTTATGAATGAGTGACCACCAAATTATCTTCCTAAAGTATAGACAGTATAAATCAAAAAAAGTATCTATTTTGTATCCTTTGATATAGGGTGACTTTGTGTTCAACAAACATTTATCAAGCTTGTATTATGTTCTCTGAAAGTGCTAGATGCTGGAGTTACAATGATGAATAAATAAGAAATATCCCTCTTGGATTTTATCATTTAGTAGGAAAGATATAGTTAAATAAGGAACAGAGATCCATAGTAGTTCAATTTTGCCCAAGTGGTATGTTAAGTAAATGTTCCAGCTACCACTGGTACTTGACAAAAACCATATCTATCCCCGGCTCAGCCTCCCCAACCCTCTCTGTATTTCCACAGGGTAACTGTAGTTTAAGAAGAAAAATTTGAAATTATGAATTAGACCTCCAAGATCATGTTAATAAGCATGTATGGTGCATGTGGCTGGGAAAATGGTTGAGAACTTCTGATTCTTCTGACTTCTGTGTCATAACATTCAAATTTGTATTTGTGAGCCATACCATGTTCTTGAGTACAAACCCAAAGTAAAATAAAATAAAAAAATTACTGGCCCTGGCCGGTGTAGGTCAGTGAATTGTTGACTCACGCACCGAAGGATTGTCGCTTTGAGGGGCGTGTGCAGGAGGCAACCAATTGATGTGTCTCTCTCACATTGATGTTTCTCTTTCTTGCTACCTCTCCCACTCCCTCCCTTCCACTCTCTGAAAAGCCAGGTATCCTCGGGTGAGGATAAAAAAAAATTATTGGTTTTGTTTGTTCAATTAGATGAAACAAACTTACATTTTAATTACTTTGCTTTTTGTTCATAGGTCCAGGGGCAAGTTCATCCAACTCTTGAGTCTAGTGACGATGCTCTTCAGTATGTTGAAGAATTAATTTTACAATTATTAAATATGCTATGCCAGGCTCAGCCCCGAAGTGTTTCCGATGTAGAGGTATGATAAACTTGCATTGTATTTAATATATAGAATCTATGCGTTTATTGTAATTTTAGTGAAGGGGAAAGAGTTGCTCTTTAGTTCAACTCTTTAAAAATTAAGACTGGGTTTATTTTAACTTTGTATTGGGAGAATGATAGCTTGTTTATGTTTTAGCTGTCAAACCATTTTATATTTTGCTTTTAATGTAAAATGACCATTTTTTGGCCTCTAAACACTACTTCTATGCTAAATTTTGTGTGTGTGTAGTCATACTTTTAAGAGTAGAATATATCCAAGTATTTTATTTGTTTGTTTTGTAAAGCCAGTTATCCTTTTGAGAACATCACGGCTAATTTCTTGATCTTCAGATATTACATGTATTTTAGATAGTAAGTGGACCCTTTCTACCAATTGTGAGGGAAACACCTAAAAATCTGGGAAGGAAGTTCTACAATCTGTTTCAATGATGACATTACTCCTGTCCTTTTAGGATTATAGCTTAGTGGAGATAGAGATAAGTATATGGATAATAACATAATGTGATATATACTATGAGTAAATGGGATGTGGGACATTTCTAAAGGAGCAAACTAAAAGTATAGGCTTTGGGGCTTAAAGTTAGCATCTTAGAAGGAGAGGCATTTAAACTGAAGGAATCAGAAGTTTGAGAGGAAAGAAATAAGGTGAAGTACTGAAAATGGGAGATCGAGCTAGAAAAATAAAAGTAGCTTCTGGCAATGATGGGTCATTTGACGTTAATGACTTCATATGTATACTTGTACAAATCTTTATGGCATTTCTTTTACATTACTCAAGTGTGGGCATACACAAAAAAATAGTTGGTTTAAGTGTTATTTCACCATGGATATACAGTAGAGGAACAGTAGGACAAAGGAGTTGTGGAGACTGGTAATAGTGCTTTATTGCCCTTTTCTCAGGACATAATGCACATCTATACTAAAAAAAGGGTAACGTGCTAATTAGACCAGACATCTTCTGGACAACCTTCTGATGTCCTTTCAGACAAAGCCATGGTGGCAGGGCCAAGTTAGAAGTGGTTAGGGGCAATCAGACCAACAGGGGAGAGCAATTAGTGGGGGGTCAGGCCAGCAGGGGAGAGCAGTTAGGGCAATCAGGCCAGCAGGGGAGAGCAGTAAGGATGATCAGGCTGGCAGGGGAGAGCAGTTAGGGCAATCAGGCCAGCAGGGGAGAGCAGTTAGGGTGATCAGGCTGGCAGGGGAGAGCAGTAAGGGTGATCGGGCCAGTAGGAGAGAGCAGTTGGGGCAATCAGGCCAGCAGGGGAGAGCAGTTAGGGCAGTCAGGCCAGCAGACAAGTGAGCAGTTAGGAATCAGAGGTCCCAGATTGTAAGAGGGATGCCTGATGGGTTCTGGATTGGAGAGGGTACAGGCCAGGCTGAGGGATCCCTCCTCTCCCCTGTGCACAATTTGTGCACCAGACACCTAGTAGAATATAATCATGACTTAAGGCACACAGTGGCTGGGCGGAGAGATCTCTGTCTACCCCAAGGCCTGCTCTGTTTCTTTGAGGGTTGAGGCATATGCAATGAGAAACTATTGAAAAGAACATCAGAGAAACTAAATGGGATAAGGAAAAAAGTGAAATATAGTAATACCTGATGTTTGAGTACTTGCTACCGTATTATGCACTGGTCTAAACACTTTTGTGTTTTATATTTCATTTAAAGTTTTTAATAACCCCATGAAGATGATACTACTTTTTCCCTTATTAGAATGTAAACTCCAGGGATTTTGTTTTCCCTTTTCATTGCCAGATTCCTACCACCTAGAACTGGCACTGAGAAGGTACTCAGGAAATATGTATTGAAAGAATAAATGTGGAAACTGAAGCAGAAAGGATATAAATAAGTTGCCCAAGGTCACAGCTAATAAGTAGTGAAGCCAAGACTGTAACCCAGAAAGTTTAAGTTTTGGGGGCATACATTACCACTAAACTATTCTGCCAGGTGGGAGAGAGCAGGCAGATTAGAAAAATTTGGAGGGAACAAGGTATTGGATTTCCTAATAAGGTCAGAGAACTGAGAACACTGGAATACCTGAGTGTGAGACAGAGAAGAATAGATTGGGATCAGAGACAGTGTTTCTTTAGTAACATTGTTACAGAACAGGATGTGGCCATGTGGTGGTGGCTGGACTAGAGGTGATGATTTAAGAGGTCATGGTACTTTATGTAAACAATAAAGTCCCACAAG
>PVJN01036604.1:0-21400 GCA_004026805.1 Lasiurus borealis | reverse complement strand
GGGGGGGGGGGGGGGCTTTTATTCCCTAAGCAGAGAAGTTAGCGGTCTCAAGACTTGGCAAGATAAAGTTGCCAGGTGCATTTCATGAATTATGAGATGGCCAAAACAAAGTAAAAAAAAAATAATAAATAATAAAAAAATAAAAGAACATGAAAATTAATCTGTACCAAAATAGTTAGCAGAGGAATTTTAAAGCCTATAGACAGGGGGGTGTATAACACCTCAGACCCCCCACATAACTGGCTCTTCAGATTAGTTGAGAGCCTGTGTTTCATAAGCCAGATATATAGGTTTGCTTGCTTTGCTTTTTCAATAAAGGTGCATGCTTTAATAAATTGGGTTTGCACAATGCAGTCAAAGTCTCTGGAATACATTCATTTACAGGAAGAAGCAAGTATCGAGGTTGTGAACAGCCCTTTCTACTGGCTCAGGGGGCTGTCCAGGACACTTCCTGGGTGCCAGTGAGAGGTCCCTATAACAATATTGTTTTAAGGAATTAGGGAGTAGGAATTACAGGTTACATTAGTCTCTGTGATTTGACTATTTTATTACATAAAAAATTTAAAACTGTGCTAACCATAATAGTATATACCATTTTGGTCCTGTTTTCCAACACAAATATACTCAGCAATGCATCGGTTATCTGTTGCTATGTAACACACCACTGCAAAAGGCAGCACTGACTTAAAACCATAAACATTCAGTTAGCTCATGAGTCCCCGGTCAGGATGCACCTGGTAGGCCTGGGGTGCCCTTGGCTATGTCCTACCATTAGCTGGGGGTTTATCCGAAAGGTCTGCTGAGGCTATATGAGCTCTTTCACATCTTGGGCCTTAGCTTAGAACCCCTGACTGACTGCTCCACGTGGTCTTCCATCTTCCATGAGGTTAGTCTGGTTCTATTCATATGGAGGCTGTAAGAGTCCCAAAGAGTGAACAGAGATATGCACGGTGTCCTGAGTTTGAAGCAAGGAAGTACTATAATATTACCTTTCCTCTCACTTGGCCAAAGCAATTCACCATATCAGCTCAAATTCAAGGAGCAAAGAGTCTCTGCTTTTTTTTTTTTTAACCTGCAAAGTTATCTGCAAAGAACATGAACATAAATAAAACAGAAATAACCTGGCCACTTTCTAATCTGTCATAGCTGGCCTTATACATATTTTCCAGGAAGCTATTAGCAACATTCCTTAGCCACTTGATGCTCTGAGGTTTTCCTTAAAGGATCAGGGGATTTTGTCTCTGTTGTTCTAATATTAGAAACTATCTATTACAAAAAGTTTCCAGTGGCTTGCATATAATTTTACTCTTCTGCTATCTCTTTGGCATACTTATCAACTTGGACCCATGGACCCATGGGCTTTGTCTCCTCTGGCTGATACTAATTTGTAATAAACTATGTTTATGACGGCCTTAATGCAGCAATTAATCGAATTTCAGTACTAGCCAACTTCAAACAAGGTCAGCTAAGTGAGCTTCTATTTTGACAGAAATCTAGTAGCATCAGGAAACATCAACAGTTAATAGCTACAGTGTAAGTTTAGTTATTTTCATATTTTCTTTCCTTAACACTTAATAAATGGAAACACATATCAAACCTTACAGTTATGAGTTAGAATGCCTTTCCTTATAAATGACTTATTGCTGCTGAAGTGATTAACCTTTCATTAAAACTTGATATAAAATTCTTCCCTGCATATATCTATGTTTATTACACAAGCCCCAAAGGAAAATACATCAAACACGGGACATCTTGGGTTTTTAAAACACTTTTGCAACTCAAAGCTCATAAAATCTGGAATTTTCTAATTTCCCCTCCACTCAGGCTATTCCATGATGAAAGGAAATAGGTTCCATAAATGGATACACACTTTTTTGAAACATACCCTATTATCTACCTTCAGGATTCATCTATGAAATGAACTAGTGTGGTGTTCTATAGCTCCCATGTAATATCTAAAGCGGGAGGTATAAATAAATCTTCTATTTTGGTAGAGTATTTTATGTGTGAATCAGTGTAGTGAATAACTGTGACATAGTTGTCACATTGCATAAGGGGCTCAGTTTTTTGGTGTGTGTGTGTGTGTGTGTGTGTGTGTGTGTGTGTTTTAGGAACCGGATCTAAACGTAGGGTCACAGTTTCTGGAACTAAGAGCAGTTTCATGTCTGTACCCAGAGGAGACTTTCAAAGCCTCTGGCCTATTTATTCCTTCAGATCCACAGGCGTTATGATTCTGTCATCACAACACAGCCGTCAACTAACAGGACCATCACCTTTTACCTTGCCTTCTGCTTTGACTCCGCTTCTCTTTGATAAAATTCATCTTTCCAGTCCTCTATAGGCCAGCCAACTCCCCAGCTACTATTTCTGTGGCCAAAGGATGTTCAGAGCTGCCCGTGGGGCCTGATCTGCTGCTGATGGAGCTGGGGCAGGGCCGAGAGGCTGAGATCTGACAAACTCCAGTGAAGTGCTGTTAGGCCCACACCGGGCTTCTCGGAATTTGTTTCCCTCATATAGAGAGAACCCCTCCGCTCTGCTATAACCTGTAATATTCATAAACCAGAGCTGTCTTATTTGCCAGACCTCAGAGAGTTTTCATATGATATCAACTCTTACACACACACACATAGACATAAAGGAAATAGACCAACCACCTTCAACTTTGGTCATCTTGGTCCTTTCCTTCCCTCTGCACCCCAAGTTCTTTATAGGAATGAGGCTGGGCCTGGAAACAGTCTCGGTTTAGAAAACTGCTTATTCAGAACCTGTTGACTGATAACCACTGCTCAATGAAGACACTTACAGATATACATCTCCCAGACCTCCTAACCCCCGCCCAGAGTGATTTTCTAGACTTTGCCATTTTTAAAACCAAGACATCTCTAGGCAACCCAAGTAAGATTTGGGAATACATTAATTTAAAAAAAAAATACATTTTTATTGATGTCAGAGAAGAAAGGAGATGGGGAGAGAGATAGAAACATCAATGATGAGAAAGAATCACTGATTGGTTGCCTCACAATAGGGATCGAGCCCGCAACCCAGGACGAGGAATTGAACCATGACCTCCTGGTTCACAGGTTGACTACTGAGTCATGCCAGTCGGGTGGAAATATATTAACGTTTTAGTTAAGTTTTTAATAATGAATATTAGTTTAAATATCATAGCTACTGTTGAGGCATTGTTTCAGTAGTATTTTTTCTAACTTTACTGAGATACAGTTGACATAAAACATTGTAAGGTGTAAAATGTGATGATTTGATACATGCACACAATGAGAAATGATCACCACAATAAGTTAGTTAACACATTCATTGCCACATAGTGTTACATTTATTTTTTCCTGTGAAAACATTGAAGATCTACTCTGTCAGCGACTTTCAATTACACAATACAATATTATTAACTATTAGAGGGCTGGTGCACAGATTCGTGCACCAGTGGGGTCCCTCGACCTGGCCTGCAGAAATCAGGCCAAAACTGTCTCTCTGACATCCCCAGAGGGGTTTCAGATTGTGAACAGGCTAAAGGACCCCAGCAGTGCATGATTGGTAGTGTGTGGGGGGAGGGGGGAGGTGATGCCAGGAGGACTGCAGGAGTGCTCCAGGGCATGTCCAGCCCATCTTGCCCAGTCCCAATCAGCAGCAAGCTAACCTACGGGTTGGAGCGTCTGCCCTCTTGTGGTCAGTGCTCATCATAGCAACTGGTTGAATAGTTGAATGGTCAGACATTTAGCATATTAGGCTTTTATTATATAGGGTAGTCACTGTGCTATAGATTAAAGCCCTGAAAGTTTTCATCTTATAACTGTAAGTTTGTAACCTTTGATCACCATCACCCATTTTCCCTCATAATCACTGGCAACTAACAATCTACTCTCTGCTTCTATTAATTTTCCATTAATAATATTTTAAGTTGCTGTCACATGTAGTAGTAGATTTCATCTGACCTACAAAATGAAGGATGAGGCTAATATTAACCATTTATTATTGTTGTGAAAGAGCAGAAGAAGTTGAGAAGTAATCGAGCAAAGCAACATTAGATCAAGTTGCAATTCCTAGTTATGGAATTCATTATTGAATGAATACATAATAACACTTGGGATCTGAATTTTTTTATATAAAAGGAAAAAGATATAATTCATCCCTAATAAATGAAGATCAATTACTAGCCCACCAATTTACTAAGCAATGGGACACAGTAAGGGAGTAAATAGGTATTGCCTGGTTTTATATTATATATATATATATATATATATATATATATATATATATATATATGTATATATAGTAGATATTAATGAAAATATCATAAATGTACTAACTATACTTGGGAAGAGAAGCACAATAGAAATGTGTAATTTTATAGTAACTTAAATATAGTGATTAGAGTAGGGGAAGGTATAGTAAAAATCTATTAATATGTTTATCCAGCTTTGCTTTATTCTATCTGGGAACACCTCTTACCTTAAACACAGTGAAGAGTCAGAATTTTGGTCATGTGAAGTGAAGTGGATGATTCAGAAATTCTCTGAGATGTTTCAATAAGAATTAAAGTGAGATTAGCATTTTTTTTCTCTGATAGTAAACCTGTGAGTATATAAACCGAGAAAATCAGTGTTGTGGTCCCTTAGAATATGAAGAAGGATCATATGTCCTAAAAGAAGATAATAAAATTTATATTGAGACCTGAGGCTGATTATGCAAATGTTGGGAAAACCACAGAGTGAATTCAGCTACTGTTAATAGAATAAATGCCAGTGCTGTGGCCAAGAGAGGAGGCTAGAATCCTGCTGATGGAACAGAGACCCCTGGGTCATAAGCAAGCAATCCAGTCCCTCCTTCTTCCTGCAGTCTTCCTCTAAGTGCCCCCTCTTGGCTAAGTCTATTAGTACACTCTTGAAGCAAACAAAAAAGAGAGAGAGAGAGAGAGAGAGAGAGAGAGAGAGAGAGAGAGAGAGAGTTGTGAAATGTTAGCTCCAACTACATAAAACAGTCTATGAGTCAGAGAGATAAACACTTAACTAATGTAGTCCTATAATGATTTCAGTGATTGGGTAAATTGTGTAAGGTCTTTTTCCACCAGAGAGTTTTGCAGGATGTTATAACAATGACGAATTTCAGAGGGAAGGTAGGGGTGGGGGTAAGAGGGAGAGGAGTGATAAATGGGGAACAAATACGCATATATACATAACTCATGGACACAGACAATAGTGTGGTGAAGACTGGGAAGGGCATGCATGGGATGGAGGGAACCAATGGGGAAAAATAATTACTACCAACAAACAAAGGGGATATCTGCAATATTTTCAACAATAAAGATAAATTAAAAAATAAAGAGAGATAGCTTGAATCATTGAGTCAACACATTGAGTCATAAAGCCCACAAAAGTTGAAACAGTTACTGCCTTGACCTCTGTTCTAGGTGATATATAGTATTTGTCCTCAGCATTTGGCTAATGGGTATGGAACTTGGAGGAGGGGCACAAGCACCAGAATGTTAAATGAGTATCACAAGTTCTGAAAGCTCAAAGGAAGAGATGGTTGTGGGGAGACTTGGAGGATAATGCACCTTTTACTAAAATTCCACAGAGCAGAGAATGCTAAAATTGGGGAGAAATACGATTTTTGCAAGGGAAGGGCAAGGCATCCCCCCACATCCCTCTAGTATACAAGTTTTGTCCTAAATGCCTATTGTAAAAACAAGGTTTGTGCAAATAGTAGTCTTAGTTAGCCACATAATTTACATGCAAGTCTCACTACAATGATGTTTCCTAGATTCTTTTTTAAAAATATACTTTTATTGATTTTTTAGGGAGATAGTAAAGAAGAGAGATAGACAGAAACATCAATGAGAGAGAAACATCATGGATCAGCTGCCTCCTGCACCCCCACAGGGGATCAAACCTGCAACCTAGGCATGTACTCTAACCAGGAATTGAACCAGTAGCATTTATGCCTGGGTCCATGCTCAAGTGCTAAGCTACACTGACCAGGTTTTCCTCGATTTGTTTACACATCTACAAACACACACACACACACACACACATGCACACACACACCTATAATTAAGATGCCCTTAATGTTTTGTTTTGTTTTCTTTCAGCACAGGACATGGGAGTCCCTAAGTGTACTATGCTTTGATATTTGAATCATTCTTTATTGTTCAATGTAATTTATTTTTGTATGCTTCAGTTTTGTAATAGTTAAATTACTAGAATAACACATCTTGCTATAAAACATTACTAAAAGATCAAATGATCGGGTGACATTTATTGTTATTTTCTATAAATGAACAATATATGGTATGCTAAAGTGATAGGTATTATAGAAATACTCAGATAGAGAGACCTACAGGCTTGATTACAAGTGAGGCTTACTATCACGACCCAAATTTATTGCTTAAAATAAAAGCAGGGAGACAACTAGAAACTGAACCAAACAGAAGTCCTTGAAGGGCAAATGTAATTTGGATAAACTTTGCTTTTACAAGAGCAAGAGGAAAAATTTCAGATACAAGAATCAAAACCACATTGCATCCACTCTAAGGAGCTGTTAAAGAAAAAGAATGGTATACTATGGAAAGACTTAATACAGATTGTAAAGACATTTGTTCAAAGAGGATTTCTTAGAGTAGGTGATATTTCAGTTAATCTTTTTTAAATGTGAAGAGGTTAGCTAGATAAGAAAATGGTGTAGGTGTCCCATATTGCAGAGGGTGTAGACAGGGTTCAGGGAACATCCCTTCTGTGCACGAATTTCATGCACCGGTCTTCTAGTCCTATCTAATAAAAGAGTAATATGCAGCCAAAACGGGTTTGGCTCAGTGGATAAAGAGTCAGCCTGCTCACTGAAGGGTCCTGGGTTCGATTCTGGTCAAGGGCATGTACCATGGTTGCAGGCACATCCCCAGTGGGGGGTGTGCAAGAGGCAGCTGATTGATGTCTCTTTCTCATCGATGTTTCTAACTCTCTATCCCTCTCCCTTCCTCTCTGTAAAAAATCAATAAAATATATTTTTTAAAAAAGAGTAATATGCAAATTGCCCCTACCTCTGCTACACCATAAGTCATGCCCACCAGCCACACCCACCAGCCAATCAGGAGAATTATGCAAATTAACCCCAACCAAGATGGCTATGGCCACAGAGAGAGCAGGACTGAAGTTTGGGTTTCCCCAGCAATGGAAGAAGCCAAGCTTTCCAAACACTCTGGCAGGCCCAGGCCCCCACTCAATGCTACAAAGTTTCAATTATAGAAGATAAATAAATTCCATTAAAAATGGCTGCAGCCACAGAGCTGGAGAGAGCAGGAGGCTAGAGTTGGCCCCAATGATGGAGGAGGCCAAGCTTTCCACAGCCCTGGCCTGCCTTGGCCTCCACTTAAGGCTACAAAGTTTCAATTGTAGAAAATAAGCAAATCTCAGATACTAGAGCCTCTGATTGGGTCACTGAGGCACATGGTCAGCCTGAAAACCACCACAGACCCCTCGACCAGGCTGCCCCACACCCCAAGGGAACCCTCACCTTGATCTGGGACACCCTTCAGGGCAACCCAGCTGCCCCCCACCCATGTACCAGGCCTCTATCCTATCTAATAAAAGGGTAATATACAGATTGACCATCACTCCAACACACAAGATGGCTGCCCCCATGTGGTCAAAGATCCTGCTCCTATGTGGACACCAGATGACCACCACAAGATGGCCTGCAAAGAAGGGCAGTTGGGGTGATCAAGCCTACAGGGAAAGCAGTAAGTGATGACAAGACTGGCAGAGGAGGGAAGTTGGGGGTGACCAGGCCTGCAGGCAAGGGCAGATAGGGGGGACCCAACCTGCAGGGGAGAGCAGTTATGGGGAGGCCAGGCCTATAGGCAAGGACAATTAGGGGTGACCAGGCCCTCAGGAGAGGGAAGTTAGGGGCAAACAGGCTGGCAGGGAGCAGTTGGGCATTAATCAGCCTGGCAGGCAGACGCAATTAGGGGCAATCAGGAAGGCAGCCAGACGAGCAGTTGGGAGCCAGCAGTCCTGGATTGTGAGAGAGATGTCCTATTAGGACAGTTGGACATCCCTCAAGGGGTCCAATGGGCAGTAGGACATTCCTCAATGAGTCCCATATTGAAGAGGGTGCAGGCTGGACTGAGGGACACCCGTCTCACCCCCCATGCATGAATTTCATGCACCAGGCCTCTAGTATGAGTGATAACAGGCTTGGTCACTCCCTACACACATGCATACACAGCAGGATAGTAACTGCAGAGTTTCCACGGGGTTTAGATGGAGAACCACACCTTCTGTGCCCTCCATGAAGCCCAGTCCAGCTCACCAGGGTCTTCATCCACCTCCACGAGGCTCAAGGATGGCCTGCAGTGTATGCAGTGGGTTTCTGAAATGCAGCCTGGCAAAGGCCCAGGACAGAGCCAGTCTTCAGCTACACCACCGGCCGAGGGCCCAGCCCAGAGACATGTGCCACATGGTGGCTCCTGGAGTGGCCTGACTCCACCTTGCTGTGCTCCTGACTTCTGCCTAGAGAGGCCGTGCCCCCTTCAGAGTACCCTGTCTTTTCATACTCACTGATTCGCATATACTGCCAAGGCCCTCCTAGGGCACTCTTTGCCAGCCCCGGCAGCGGGTACTCGAAATGAGGCCTTAAAAATATATAACTGAATTTCTATGCGGTCTTAAAATTCAATAGAAGACAAATAGTTGAAAATCATATCCATTTATGGGTCAAATGAGATTAGTCATTAAGGACATGCATATCAAAACTACAATAAGATACCGCTTCATACCCAGAAGCATGGCAATAATAATTTTTATAAACAGAAATTAACAGCCCTGGCTGGTGTGGCTCAGTTGGGTGGGTATTATCCCATGCACTAGGAGGTTGCTGGTTCGATTCCGGTCAAGGGCACATGTCCGGATTACTGCTTTGATGCCTGATAGGTGACATGCAGGAGGCAGCCTATGGATGTTCCACTCTCTCCCTCTCCCTTCCTTTCTCTCTCTCTCAAACAAACAAGTAATTAATAAGTAGCTATTATATTTTTAAAAGATGAATAATTTTTTATAAAAGAAATAAACAAAGTTAGACAAGGAAGTGATGAAAGTGAAAAATTGAAAGCCTCACATATCTCTGGTGAGAATCTTGAATGCTGCACAGCTGCTGTTAAAAATAGTCTGGCGCTTCCTCAAATGTTAAAGATGGAGTTAGCATATGATAGCAATCTCACTCCTAAGTACAGTGGTACCTCGAGATATGAGTTTAATTCGTTCCGTAACCTTGAGGCGTGGGAAACTATGAGACACTCGAGTCGCGGTAAACTGGTGGGTTGTATGCAGCTGGCTGATCCGAGCGATTACTCCTATCTCAAATGTTGCTCGTATTTCAAAGCAAAAATAGCTCGTATCTCAAAAATCTCATATGTTAGAGCACTTGTACCTCGAGGTACCACTGTATCTGTCTATATATCTGAAGGATTTGAACACAGGTGTTCAAATAAAAACTTACATATGAATGTTTAAAGCAGCAGTTATTTACAAAAGTCAAAAGTTAAAAAAACAACCAAATACCTGTCAACAGATAAATGGATATTAAAATGTGGTCTCTTTGTAAAATGGAATACTATTTAGTCATATAGTGAATGAAGCACTGATACATGTTACAACATCGACAGACCTTCAAAGTGTTGTTTTAATGACAAAAGTCAGAAAGTATAGACCTCATATTGTATGATTACATTTAAATGAGATGGCCCGAATAAAGGTAGATTGCTAATTGTCAGGACTTAGGGACAGGGAGAATGGAGAAGAACTGCTTAAAGGCTACAGTTCCCTGAGGGAGCAGGAAGTGAAAATGTTCTGGAACTAGATAGTGGTAATATCTGTACAACATTGTAAATGTGCTAAAATCATTTTAATGAAACATTTTATGTTAATATGTATTTTACTATAATAAAATATTATAGCAATGTAGCTGTACCACTAAAAAGTTTCATAATTGTCTTCAATGAAATGGGTTCTCTTTAAGGATTAATGAAACCAGTTAGTTGTTGATGGCATCAAATATTTACTAGCATTTGAATGTGATGACTTATAAAGATCCCATAACAATTACATTTTTAAAAATAAAAAATCTGATATATCCCTTTAAATAACACTTAAAATTTTTCATACATTTAAATTGCTCAACCAGATGGCTACCTAATTATGAAAATTATAAATGATAAATGCAGACATGTATTTTTATTAAAAGTGTCATTTTTACATAGCACAAACTATATTTTAGTGTTATGGATTGGCTCCTGCAAAATTCTATTCTTAGCATTGACACAGTTTATTTCAGAGAATCGACTGGCTCTGGACCAACTCAATATAAGTTTACTTTCCCTGGAGGAATCTCTTGGTTTCTCTTATTGTGTAATTTGTATTGGGTATGGAATTGATATTTTTATTGTATAGTTTGTGTTACACAGGGAGGGGTAAAAGTAGGTTCACAGTTGGTTGTATAGAAAATAATATAATAATCCCTACACCGTGACACTAGTTAATAAATAATAATACAAGAATAAACTCTGGTTTTCATGTACTCAGAACTGTAAGTCTACTCTTGCCCAACCCTGTATATAGAATTTTAAAACAATAACTATAGCAATTACTTCCATGGGCTACTCTGGAAAAGGTAGGAATGGGAAGAGGAGGAAATACAAAGGATTTCATAGAGGATTCATTATTATACATCAGGTATTAGGAATTGAGAATTATTAGATTTGTTTCCATTATGAATTGCTAATCTGGAAGGAACAATATGTAGCATAGTTAAGACTAGAATAGAATGTTTTTAGTTGTTTAAAAGTATGGACTCAGAATTATCAAAAAGTTCTATCGTTTTTATTATTATTTATCTTTTTAAAAAGTTATTTAAAAGTTATCTATATATATTGTTATTTTATAAAAGTAATTGTGCTGGAAGAATTCTATTTAAATACTACATTTACATGTGTCCAGGCAATGGACACTCAGTGGTAGAGCATTGGCTCTGGTTTGATTCTGGTCAGGGCACATGTCTGGGTTGCAGGCTTGGTCCCCAGTAGGGAGCATGCAGGAGGCAACTGATCAAGATTCTCATCGTTGATGCTTCTCTCTCTTTCTCCCACTGCCTTCTTCTCTGAAATCAATAAAAATATATTTGAAAAAAAGATTATATGTCCATTGAGACCCAGTTCTCTATGAGCATCTTATGGTCACAGAGCAGATCTTCTGAGAAGAGCACTGATAATCTTTGCGAGGATATTTGCTTATTTGAAAAAATATATATCTCCTTTACTAGACTTTGCTATCATGAGTAAACATGTCCAATTTATATCAGACTCGGAACTTTGTTATGCGTTGTAAATGAGTAGAAAATATACTTTGAAGATATAGACAGTATCTCTCCCATGCCAGAGAGGGCAGCTTTTTAAAATATCATAAATAGAGAATGTCTCTCTCTTCAAAAACCTTACAGAATAATAAAATGGTAAAATACCATCCCCTTCTCTGGAGAAGATTTTCTTACATTCCAGAATAAGGGCAGTCTCTCTCTCTCTCTCTCTCTCTCTCTCTCTCTCTCTCTCTCTCTCTCTCCTCTCTCTCCCCACCTCTTCCCTCCCAATAGACAGTTCACCAGTAGTCCTATATCAGTGTTTTCTAATGTGAGGTTCTTTTTCTAGACTGTACACCCCCTGCAAGTGCAGGTACCATGCAGCTCTTATCAAGTACCTTGTGGACCCTGATACTCAAGAAACTGACATAAAATACTGCTTTTGTTGATGCCATTTCTGAGAAGTAAATGGTCTTTGTTTCTGACCCAAAGATTACAATCGAAGACGTTTGATAACACAAGTAATTCATCTCTTATGACTTCCAACCCTGTAATGTAAGTCTGATCCCAGGAGGAGTACTGTAAAATCTTGAGCAAAAATCCACTGCTTATAAGGCAAAGGGATTGCAAGATCTTCCAAGTTTTAATAGCAAGGATCTTAGGAGCTTCTGTGGGGATGTACTTTGGGAGTATTAAGCAAAAGGATATGGTTGAATTTAACTGAAATCTATATACAGACGGTTTATCATATTTAGAGATTCAATGTACTTGCTTTAGCAGCTGGAGGCAGCCCTAATACTTTGTGGTTCAGTGCACAAAGAAAGCCTGGATTTAACAGTGTTATATCCACATTAAATGATTTTAAAACTCCTGAGCTCATTTGGTCTAATGTAGAGAAAGAAATGTGGAGGATCAAATGATATGTTGGATATATTGCCTTCCACCCATAGGTATTTACAGAAAAGACCCAAAGATACATCTTATTCCCATCTTTGAAAAATGTGTTAATGATATGAGCACCAGCAGTCTTAAAAAGCTCTTAATTTTATATATTCCCATTCATTTATTTTTGGCTTTACTTCCTTTACCTTTGGGGTCAAGTTCCTAAAATGTTCTCTGTGATCTAGGTCCATAAGTTTGGTACCTATATTTTCTTCTATGTAACTCATTGTTTTGGATCTTATATTTAGGTTGATAACAAAACATAGGCAGCCAACTACATGGGAGATGATATGTACAAATAGTAGCTCTGACAGAGGTTTAACTTACAAAATATATAAAAAACATATAAATCTCATTACCAAACAAACAAACCAAACAAAAAGTGGGCAGAATACCTGAAAATACACCTCTCCCAAGAAGACATACCTACAGCCAATATGAAAAGATGTTTAACCTCACTGGCAATTAGGGAAATGCACATCAAAACTACAATGAGATATTGCCCAAACCAGTTTGGCTCAGTGGATAGAGCGTTGGCCTGTGGACTGAAGGGTCCCAGGTTCGATTCTGGTCAAGGGCATGTACCATGGTTGCGGGCACATCCCCAATAGGGGACATGCAGGAGGTAGGTGATCGATGTCTTACTCTCATCAATGTTTCTAACTCTCTATCCCTCTCCCTTTCTCTCTGTAGAAAATCAATAAAATATATTAAAATAAAAACTACAATAAGATATTATCTCACACCTGTTAGAGTGGCGATTACAAGTAATAACAAGTGTTAGAGAGGTTGTGAGAGAAAAAAGACAGCCCTCATTTACTGCTAATGGGATATAGACTGGTACAACCACGATGGATCCCTCTGCTGGGTATATTAGTATACCTGAAAACTTCAAAGTCATGTATTCAAAAGATATATGCAGCCTTATGTTTATTGTCATATTATTCATGGTGGCCAAGACATGGAAACAGCCAAAGTGTCCTGCCATATAGGAATGGATAAAGATGATGTGGTACATATACAAATGGAATACTCTTCAGCCTAAGAATGGATGAAATAGCGCCAGTGCAACAACATGGATGGACCTTGACAATATACTGTGAAATAAGTCAGTCAGAAAAAGCTAAGAACCATATGATTTCACTCATATGTGGGAAATGCTAGTAAAACTGAAACTCATAAACACAAACAGCAGTATGGTGGTTGCCAGAGGAAAGCGGGTGGCATGTGGGAGAAGGTAGTCCTATTATATAGTGACAGGAGATCTGACTTTGGGTTGTGCGCTAACAGTGCAATATGCAGATCTTATAACATAGAAACCCACATCTGAAACTTTTATATTCATGTTGACCAATGTTACCCCAGTAAATTTGATAAAAAAGAAAGCTCTTAAGATTAGTAATAATGATAGGAAATGTCACCAGTGAAATGAGGTGTCCCTTCAATAGTAATAATGGCATCCAAGAGTGCAAAGGTCAGGTGATTGTGCTTAAATATCATTGACAACATAGGTGAAATGACAATCAGAGGCATGGATGGGAAGTTATTTATTGGTCTGACATCCAATGATCTATAGTTGTTAATTAAGCATATCACCTTTAAAAATGGAATAGATTATAAGCAAATAAAATATTGTCAAATAATCCTATATAATAAAAGCCTAATATTCTAAGTGTCTAGTCATCTGGTTGGCAATTCAACCAATCAAAGCATAATATGCTAATGATATGCTAAGGCTGTTCAACCATTTGCTATGATGTGCATTGTCCATCAGGGGATAGTCAAATGTCCTACCAATCACTATGTTATGCACTGACCACTAGGGGGCATATGCTTCCACTGGTAGGTTATCTTGCTGTTGCAACCGGGACTAAGTGAGATGGGCCAGAAATACCTTGGAGCCCTCTGACATTTCTCCCTGGTCTGAATCATCCACTGGTTGGGTCCCTCAGCCTGGCCTGTGCCCTCTTGCAATTTGGGAACTCTTAGGGGATGTTGGAGAGCCAGTTTTGGCCAGATCCTACAGGCCAGGCCAAGGGACTCCACTGGTGCACAGATTTGTGCACCAGGCCTCTACTTATTTATATGAAACTTGGATTGCTGAGTAGATGCTTGATTTGACTTGCTCTAATGGGAAGCCATAGCTGTAAACTAGTGCCTACATTAAACCAGTATACTAAAATCTACTTAAGGGAGAATCACCATGCCTTTATACACATACATGTAAATTTTCTCCCAAGCCTCCCACAAAGGTACCTGGACAAAAAAAAAATTATATATATATATATATATATATATATATATATATATATATATCCACTCTGGTGCCTAACAGCATAAAAATTGCTGAGTAAACAAAATATGTGGGTCCATTGATCTGAGTGAATGTTTATGGAGGCTAAGTAAAAAATAAAGGTTTGACCAAGTTCTGTAGAACAGTGATTTTCATGACAGAATTGTATAGTTTAAATAGACCTAATGAGCAAATTACAGAATTCCTGCATTTGTCTCCTAGATAGCTAAGGTGTTATGATAAAGAAGGGATAGTTAAATGGTTGATACATGATACTCAGCACTTCCCCTTTTTAACAATACAGCAAAATATTAGCAACACCTCATTCTTGAAAGACTTGGACAAATGACAACAGGGTGGTGATTTCCAGGGTCAAGGAAGGAAGAGGCAAGTGGGGGAGGACATCATGATGGATGGAGACTTGATTTGGGGTGGAGAATACACAATACAGTGTACAGATGATGTGTTGTAGAATTGTGCACCTGAAAGTTGTGTAGTTATTTTAACCAGTGTTACCCCCAATAAATTGAAAGGAAAGGAAAAAATGAATAAACGAGATAAACACATTCTTGTAAAAAATAGAAAGATAGAGGAGTGATGCTTCCTCTTAGATCTCCACTCAACTGATATATTTGGCTGGTGTAAAGCCACATGGAGTGTTTGTTATTTAAAACAAGCAGATAATGACTCCAAATCCAGCTGCTATTTTACATGTTGTTTTTTCACTAGGTCAACTCATTCCCAAGAAGGTGTTAGAAACTATATTTTTCTTCAAAGCAATTATAAAGATGAGGAGAAGCAATTCACTTTTATCAGACAGGAATAACAGTAAACTAGTATCTTCCTTGTCTAATTTTAGGGCTTCACCAGCTCTCATACTTTCTGTCTTAAAAAAAAAAAATTAAGGAAATATTCTGCAGAATATCCTGCTTCCCACTGTTGGTAACTCAAAATAATGGAATCTGATAAGCAGAACATAGCTACTAATCAGATACTCTAGTAAAAATATGTATGATAATGGTAAGAGATACATCCAATAAAAATTCTGGGTCCTGTCATATTATTAAAGTTTCTGAGAAGTTCAACAATATAAACATGTTTGGAAACTCCTTCTAAAGTGAGAGAGACAGTCTGAAACAGAGGAAGTGGCAAAATTCACCTGAGTCCCTTTGGGTTTTAGAGGCAATATAACCACATAACCATATTCCTGTGCCAAGCCATTCTTCACTTGGGAAGCTGCACATTTTTTAATGATATCAAAGACAAAAAGGTGGCTTTCCAGCAGGTTCAAATTGAAGTGAAAATCCTCTTGAAAAATAGGCTTCAGAATCTAGCAGGTACAATGAAGCTCACATTACCAATCACAAATGAGTGATGCTTTCTGGGTCCTTTGGTTAGCCCCACTATAATAATTACTGCTCAGATTCCAAAGATTTTTCAACAAAATCATGCCCATTACTAGTGATAACTATTCTCTCTTTGAAAGGCAGCTTTGATCTTTCTACTGTGCAATAACAGAGACTGGACATAGGTGTACCCTATGATTATAACACCTGAACTGACCTCATAAATTGAAGGAACTTTAATACACTGAAGCATAAAATCGATTTACAGTATTAGTTTTCTGCTACAAACATTAGAACAGGAAGGAATATATTTAGAATCTGTGGTATTCACTAAGATACCTCTTAGTATTTCCATGATCAAGTTTAATGGAGTATACAGCAACTCAATAAATCAAGGCCCACTGAGGACTCAGATCCTTCTAAATGAATGTTTGGATTACCTCACCAGGTAAAGAGACCTGACCAGCTTAGGTGCTAGCTATATGCAGAGTGGTAGATGAAAATCTAATAAATGCCAACCATGGTCTCATGGCCAGCACAAATATGAGAGTTTTCGCAGTTAAGTATACTTTTATTACTTGCATGTCAACCAATATTTTATTTATGCCCTTTCCCTCCCTAACGTGTGGTGATCAATTACACAGTTTAGTTCTTATGGGGAAAATCTGTACATCACATTGGGTTTTGGAATGATGCCTAATGATAGTTGGGTTTACTATTCTGAGAAAAAGAATGAAATCATCATTGTATGATAGGTTTACCTAAGGTTAAGTGTAAGCATAAGCAAATTTAAAAAGATGAATAATCCATGTAACATAATCAAATCACATAATTCCTGAGTTTTATCTCATTTTTGAGTGTAATACTAGATTAAGAGGCTATCTATAAATCAGAAAAAAATGTATTGATTTGTTGATTACTCACAGTAAATATCCTGGAGATACAAACTGTCCTGTTCACTAGAATAGGCATCTCCATATGCTCCCAAATGACTTTCAACGTTAAACCTTATTTATCCTGTTGACAAAATATCAATAAATTGATAATTATGTTCTATTTACTACAAATATTTCTCAGATTTTTGTATTTCTAAATCATATAGATTCAGAAAATTTCATAAATCTAATGAATACATGGAATTGTCAAAACCTGCAAAATAAAGTAAAACCTAGCTATCAAACATATTTTATTTAGGGCTCAAGTAGTTTTTTAATTGCTAAATCCATTAAGATTAGATTAAGCATAATAGGTTTTAAGATTGACTCTAATATTATAATTTGAAAGAATAAATTAATATTAAAGTTTTTCATCTAATTAAATTAAGATTTTGTTGATAAAACCGACAAGGAGATTTGTAGAACTTTTGACAATCTCTACCTTATTTTAAATGTCATCATTAAAATCAATGAAGAAATATTTGCTAATGGAGATTGGTCAATTCTCGTCATGCACAAGGAAGCCAAGACTATGGTGTACAAATAATCTATAGTATATTCAGAAAATACTTCTATCTTCATGTAATTTGGTTCACCATACCAAACTAACCATTGATGTTTACTATTTGCAAACCACAGATTATATTCCGAAATTAATGATGACTATGGTTACTGATTCTATAGATGAGAGTTAATTTTGGTTGTACTTATCTTTCAAAAATAATTCAACAAATAAAGTAAGCATGGCATTTAAAACAACCAAAGATAATTATGACACTATTTGAAAGATTGAAATTTCCCATCACAGCCTAGTGGAGTTCTCCACTTTTTTTTTCTCTTTAGAAATGAGAGGTTTCAGAGATCAAAACTGCTGCAGCATACATGGAAGCCAATCTATTATCAACAGGAATGTCATCACTCAGAATCACTTTATGCCCTGTCACTTCTGCTGACATTCTTGTTGAAGCTAACCATAGCAACAAGCTGCAGAGCTGACATTTATGCTTTTGTTAGGATGAGTGAGTAGTCCTGCTAAACACACACACACACACACACACACACACACACAAAATAAAATCAAAATATCTTCATATTTATAAGATAATCTAATAAATAGAATGTAATTACTAAAATTCACTAAAAACCCTATAAGTTTCATGCCATACTGATAAAAAAATTGTGGAAATTAATGTTTTAAATGTTAAAATAATTTAAAGAATACTTTAAGTTCCCTTGTCACAACATTTTATTTTATTTACTTTTTGAAGCTACTTAAGTTGAAGTGCATTATCTCCAAAGAAAACAGGTTATAGCTATTGAAAATTTTTCCTTCTGTTTGCCTCAAAGTGATTATATTTTATGTCTCTCTGACAGCATTAAATTTCTATCTACCTATCAAATAATGCCAAAATATGCATTTAAGTAATGAAAAATGATGTTTGAAACAATATTACAGCATCTGTGTTTTATTTATTTAATTCCTCTAAAGCTTTGTTTTGCTATGTCCTTTGTCTATGATTTATCCTACACTCTTTTGAAATGTTACACTTACCTATTAAAAATAACATTTTGGCAAATGCCTCCCAGGAAAAAAAAAAACCAGCTATATTAAATAAATATCTATAAGATCGTTTATGTAAAGTGGAAAAATATGAGGTAATTATCATAATTCTCATTACAAATAATACTCCATATAAAATATATCTGCATGGTTAAGAAGTACATTTGCAGAATGAAGTCTAATTGCATATTATAGTCTTGAATTATTTTGTGAGGAAAACATCTTCCCTGCTTATCTAAGTCCTTCATATTTATAAATATTTTAAGACAATTTTAACATTCTTATTAAAATAATTATATTTTACAGTGTAGATAGCTATTTACTCTTATTAAAATAATATATTTTACAGTGTAGGCACCTAACATTGCACATCTCTAAAGATGGACTTTTGGTGGACATTGTGTTACCTAAATTCAGTTGCTGTATTTGATTCTGGGTTTGTTTTTATTTTCCTAAATAAATATCTAGTCATCATCTCATACAGAGAAGATTCAACTTTTGGGACAGGTCTAGTAAGTTATCCTATTTTCTGAAAAATTACATGAGGCTTTGCAGCAAACATGTGCTATATAACATGACTACTTTTGTTTTGTTAAGGGAAGACTTTCTTTCATAAATATATTAGTAAAGAAGTTATTCTTCCCTCTTCCTGAACAATAAAGTCCAGAGATATTTGAGAGGATTACTTTTTAACATCTTCTAATTAGGATAATTTTGCACCATGTTAGTTATCAGGTGCTTCAATAGAAAATAATGTGAGTAAAAGTAATCTGACAACCTTATTAACAAAATCATTCTCAGTATTTTTAAGTGATATATTACGTATGATTCATATTTAACCATTCATTATGTTATGACTGCAATCATACTGAGTACAGTGGTACCTCGAGATACGAGTGCCCTAACATACGAGGTTTTTGATATAGGAGCCAACCAGCGAGCGATTTTTTGCTTTGAAATATGAGCAATATTTGAGATATGAGTAATCGTGCATATCGGCTGGCTTCACACAACTCACCAGTTTACCAGCACTCGAGTGTCTTATATTTCCCAAGCCTCAGTCAGTGTGCTTGTTTACCTTGTTGTCAAAGCATCTTTTATGCATTTACATACTTTATCACATTTCTTTTTATAACCATAGGTCCGAAGAAAGTGAGTGGAAAGTCAGTGCTCAGAAGAGGATGATGTCTATTGAATTAAAGAGTGAAATCTAGAAAAATATGAGCAAGGTGTGCGAGTGGCTGACTTGGCGAGGCAGTATGGGCGCAGTACTTCAACGATATGCACTGTGCTTAAACAGAAGGAGTCAATAAAGGATATAATGCCAGCTAAGGGCGTTACAATAATTTCTAAGCTCCATAGCTCTCTCCATGAAAAGATGGAGAATCTACTGATGGTGTGGGTGACGGAGAAGCAGCTTAAAGGAGATACATTAACACGGGGCATCATATGAGAGAAGGCACGAGCGATTTACACTGATTTGCACTTCCATGGACGAAGCATTGAAAGATTCATTTAAAGCCAGTAGAGGCTGGTTTGATAACTTTAGGAAAAGGTCCAGCATTCACTCTGTCCAGCATGGTGAGGCAGCAAGTTCGGATGTGAAGGCAGCTGAGGATTACCTCAAAACTTTTTCTGAACTGATAGAAGCCAAAGGATATATCCTCCAGCAAGTCTTCAATTGTGACGAGACAGGGCTTTTCTGGAAGAAGATGCTGAATAGGACATATATAATGGCAGAGGAGAAGGCGATGCCAGGCCACAAACCCATGAAGGATAGGCTAAGTCTCACACTGTGCGCCAATGCGAGTGGCGACTGCAAGATCAAGCCTCTGCTTATATACCATTAGGAAAACCCGTCTTTAAGTCACATAAGATTTTAAAAGATAAACTGCAAGTTATGTGGAGGGCAAACCTGAAGGCATGGGTCACCAGGCAGTTCTTTGTGGAGTGGGTAAACCTGGTTTTCAGCCCTTCTGTTTAGAAATATCTACACGAAAACAACCTAACCATGCAAGCCCTCGTCCTCCACAATGCTCCTGCTCACCCACCGAACCTCGAAGATGAACTCCTCAAAGAGTTCAAGTTTATAAAGGTTGTCTACCTACTTCCCAACACCACTCCTATCCTGCGGCCCATGGATCAGGAGGTGATTTCTAATTTTAAAAAGTTGTACATCAAGCACCTGTTCCGGTGCTGCTTTAAGGTGATGGAGAACACAAACCTCACCCTTCGAGAGTTCTGGAAGAACTACTTTAACATTGTGATATGCCTCAGAATTATTGATAAGGCCTGGCTGGGTGTTACAATGAGGACTTTGACCTCCGCATGAAAAAAGCTGTGATCTGAGGCCATAGCCGAAAGAACCTTCGAAGGATTCGAACCTGAGGTACCAGTGGAGGAGGAGATAGTGTCTCTGGGAAAATCCATGGGCCTGGAGGTGGATGAGAGAGACATGAATGAGCTCGTCGAGGAGCACTCTCTGGAACTCACCATGGAGGAGTTACAAGAGTTGCAGTCTCAGCAACATGCGGAGGTTCTCCAAGAAATTGGTTTCGAGGAGGAGCCAGAGGTGGAGGAGATCTCTACAAGTGAGATAAAGGAGATCTTAGGAATGTGGGAGAGGATGTCACACTTCGTGGAAAAGAAACACCCTGAAAAAGTTGCTACTGGTCATGCATCGGAGCTGTTCAATGAAACTTGCCTCACCCATTTCAGAAACATTCTGAAAGGGAGGAAGAGGCAAACCTCGTTGGAATTGTTTTTGTGTTTTTTTTAAATCGGCCAAAAATGCAAAGACCAGTAGCAATTAAGTTCAGTGAAGATTAGTTAAGTTACATTCAGTTTAGGGATAAAGTGTAGCATTAAGAGTGTAACGAGTAGGTAAATACACTTTATAAAACCAGTTTATTCCTTTACATTCTCTTTTATTATGTTTTTATACAATATTTGTCATTTATAAATA
>PVJN01036603.1:0-21401 GCA_004026805.1 Lasiurus borealis | reverse complement strand
TATATTTTATTGATTTTTTACAGAGAGGAAGGGAGAGAGATAGAAAGTCAGAAACATCGATGAGAGAGAGACATCAATCAGCCGCCTCCTGCACGCCCCACTGTGGAGATTTGCCCGCAAGCAAGGCACATGCCCTTGACCGGAATCGAACCTAGGACCTCTCTGTCCGCAGGCCGATGCTCTATCCACCAAGCCAAACCGGTCTTGGCTGAATATATACTTTCAAGTAGGTTTATCTGGTTCATCATAAATTGGCTTATTCTTTATGGTTAAATAATTTTATCTTTTGCTCTACAGAGAATTTGAATATAATCAAATGTATCTCTCTTTTCTTTAAAATTTTTGAGGGAGGTATTTAAGAAAGCCTTTCCTATTCTGGCATCAAGATCTTCATCTCTATTTTCTTCTGAAATTTTAAAGTTGTATTTTCACACTTAACTTCTTAATTCACTTAATGCCAAAAAAAAATGTGTATGACTATCCATACTGAATAACTAAATAATCATCTCTTATACTTATTTTATAATCTTTTTATGTTAGTTTTGATATCTGAAATTTTAAGAAAGATGCTATTCTTTCTACCATTTGTTTTATCTGATAACTTATTTCATGATTAATTTGTTCTTTACAAACTTTTAAAATTTTATATTATAATCTTACACTCAAGATTGCTGTGTATGTGGAAGTCCTAGGAAATGGGGATTTGGCATGTTTCTCCAGAATGGTTATGCTTGGGTTCCATCAGGCACACCAGGCATACTGCTATCTAAAACTTCTTTTAGATTGTCATTTCTGAGTACGGTTTTTAGACCTCATCATCCTGAGCACACTTACTTATGAATTCTTAAGACTTACTTTTTTCTACTAAGGTTCAGACTAATGCCTATCAGGGTTCTTAGGAGTGTGGGTTTCCCACATGTGGCTTGCAAGCCTCAGTTTGCTGCTTTGTTGACTAATGAGTTTGCCGACCACTGGTATAGTTATTTTACTCTTTTAATGATGGAATAGCCCTTGGGGTATGCCTAGCTTAGTTTATTAGATTTTATTTCCAATTCACATTGCTTTCCTGGACCCAAATCCTCATTAAAATTAAAAAAAAAAAGATAAGTAAAATAGCAACCTCCTCCACCAACCTCTCACCAATCCATTCCACAATCCCACCACCCTGTACAATGGAAGTGCTTCAGAACTTTTACACTCTTATCTTAAATATTTCACTCATTTTCTTGCTTGCTCAGCTATGCATTAAAAATGATTTAAAATATTGTGAACATTCTAGTTATTTTGCTGCTTATAAATATATTATAAACGAATGCCTTGCTTTTCTGTTTATAAATATTATATATCAAATAAAATCACTTACCGATTCACTTTAATTGAGCAAAGCAGGATTTATATTCTAAAGCATATTAATAAGTAAGTGTGCTATAGTTTCTCTTTCCTTTTCACCATTTTTTTTTCCTGTTCAGAAATCACTTGGGTGGTATAGCAAATGGTATAAAATTCAGATTAATTTTCCATAAACAGCACTGCATCATGAATTTTTTATTTTCAGAATTTCAACCGACTGTGACTGGCTGCCAAATTTCTGCTGTCATGTAAATAGCAACAACAAAAGAAGGAAGGAAGGAAGGAAGGAAGGAAGGAAGGAAGGAAGGAAGGAAGGAAGGAAGGAAGGAAAGGAGGGAGGGAGGAAGAGAGGGAGGAAAATGTCCCCGATCTCTTTACTACTTGGAAGAGGAGCAGGATAATTTAAAATTTTCCAATTTATGCCAATAATGTTTTGGTGTCACATGCAGAACATCTCACTTGGCAGTTTCCCAGCTGATCTACCCCTAATAGCATCTATCTAGCTATAGACAGAATTAAATGATTTAGTATATATAATCTCTATGTAATTTTACTTCATTCCAGAGAAGACAGGAAAAAATTAAAAATCAACCAAAATTCATTTTACATATCTCTATTTTTTGCTTCTTTTTCATTTCAAAACCCCTCTTTTTACTTGCTGTCCGGAAATTGGTAGATGCCATATGGCTAATAGATCAACCAAGTGAAGTTCTGCTTCAATTGTTAATGTTACCAGAAATATTTTCAACATCTTTTTTATTTTTTGCTGTGTCATCTCAAAGAATGAGTCATATGGCAGAATCAGACAAATAGAGCCAGTGTAAGAGAGTTTCTAAAATTAAAGGAGATAAGAACGAGAGTAATGCGTGTAATGCTTTTCAAATTATGCCTTTCTTTTCAGTCAACAGACCTGGTCTGTGAGAGCAAGAGGTCATTCCAGGGTCCCTATTCTCCACTCAGTGGAGTTGATATATGTACTTTTTTCAAAATATTTTTATTGATTTCAGAGAGGAAAGGAGAGGGAAAGAGATAGAAACATCAGTGATGAGAAAGAATAGTTGATCAGCTATTGACTGCATGTCTCCTTTCCCCTACCCTCCCCCACCCACCACCACCCCAGGGGATAGAGCCCACAGCTCCAAAATTGAACCATGACTTCCTAGTTCATAGATAAACACTCAGCCACTGAGCCATGCTGGCCAGGTGAGTTGATATGTATCTTAGCAAACTCCCTTGTTCATGAAGAGTAACTCATCGGAGAATAGGTTTCCCACATTTTTCATCTTTTAGAAAATGTTTTGCTTCTAAATGAACCTTTAAAAGCTCAGACATGTGTGACACAGTGCTACATTTTCTTTGCAGTTATCAGGAACAGTGGAGCCATTTCTTGATAATCATTTCTAAGTAGCTTGAGATAATATACGTGTTTCCAATGTGAATACTGTTAAGAATGTCCATTCTTATTTTCAACCCATATTTTTTGCTTAGCTTTGCCTTTGACATAGAAATAGTAAGGTTTGCTCACCAGAGCTTCCATATCATCAGTCACTAATTGCACTAAGAATATGTCAACATATGCAGATGGTATTGCTTTGTGAGGTAGATCTTTGACTTAGATCTTCCTTTTATTGAAACATTTTGCCAATATGTCAATGGTGAAAATCACATTGCACTAAATAAAGTTAACAGAGAAGGTTTTTATTACTATAAAGTAACAAGATCAATTTCAATAACAGTTAAACAATTTGTTTGGATCGTACAATACATGTTATATATGACATGCCTGATACACTGCACATTGCAACACATGTTATGAATTTTCTATTCATTAGAATTATTTGAAAAGCAGAATGTCCTCATTCATTTCTGGGAATGTCAAGATGTTGTTAAGTAGCAGAAAGTGGTAATAGAAATGATTTTATTGTTAGATAACCACATTTTAAAATCCTGCTTCTTCCACTTTTTACTCTGAAATCACCTTTACAAAATCTTTACTTTCATCAAAGTGATGTATGAGTTAAAAATACCTTCTTTCAATTAGAAAGTGCTGGGCACAAATTCAGTCTCTCTCCTTCCATGTTTACTAAGAACATTTAAAAAGTAAAATGAGTTATATATTTTATAATAAGGTATATAATTCAAGTTCTTTTGTGACTTCAGTAAATGATCACTAATCATTTCATGGTTTGTACTGATAATGATTTTGAGAGTGAACATAATGACCAATATTATTTCAACATTTGTCAGTACATTGAGACTTTCCCTGTGTCATTTTTTTTCAATGTTGCTGAATAACCCTTATCCAGAACTCAAAAACTTCAGTCTCCTTTGGCTTCTAGTTCAGTTTCATGACACTGCTGTTATTTTCCAGCTCCTCATTTGCCCTTGGTCAGCTTCATTCTCCATTTGTGGGGTGTGAGTCACTTTGTGGTAAGAGCACCTAAGGACAGATGGTCTGTCTATAAGGCAGAAGACTTTGGTCAAAAAAGAACTATAGTACTTTTCCCTTTCTTCAATGAGTGCTGATGGCCTGGAAGAGAGCTGCCACACATATAAATATGAAAGATGAGGGAATTTGGGACCAAAGCAGCATCAAGTTTATGATTTCCTGTTATAGATGCTCTCCTTTACTCTAAGATCAGTTTATAATGATAATATCCCACAATAAGACACACCAATTATAAACTTTTATGTACATAATATTGGAGTTTCAAAATACATGAGGTAAAAACTAACAGAATTGAAGGAAGAAACAGACAATTCAATAATATTAGTTGGAGTACTTAATATTCCATTTTCAATAATAAATAGAATAGGTAGAAAAATAATAAAATAAAATACATAAATGTTATAAACCCACTATGGCAGCGGTTCTCAACCTGTGGGTCATGACCCCTTTGGGGGTCGAACGACCCTTTTACAGGGGTCGCCTAAGACCATCGGAAAATGCAGATATTTACATCACGATGCATAACAGTAGCACAATTTCATGGTTGGGGGTCACCACCACATGAGGAACTGTATGCAAGGGTCATGGCCTTAGGAAGGTTGAGAACCACTGCACTATGGTAACACAGAGGAAAGATCATGTGAGAATGTATCAAGAAGGCAGCCATCTGCAAATCAAAGAGAGAAGCTAGCTTCCAGAATGTCAATAAAATAAATTTCTGGTATTTAAGCTACCCAGTCTGTTGTATTTTGTTAAGACAGCCTTAGCAAACTCATACAAAGGACTTTAACTCAAGAGTCTGACCAGAGAGGCCACAGTGCTAACCACTAGTCAAGGGTATTATGGCTTAGATGTTTGCTCTCATTTGTCTTGATTTTTAAATATGTATGAGTCATTTTAATCTATCTATATTAGTAATACCCATTTTCACCCTTTTATTCCAGACAATTATAGACAGCTATTTAGGCATCTAAAAGTTCTCCTTAGGTTCTGAGTAACTTGTAAGTTTTGTGTTGGCCCACAAACAATGAATCTCAGCCCATCCCAGGTTCTAGACCACCTATTTTAAAAAGAATAAAATAATGCTGTTAAGAAACTGTTTCAGAGACAACCTGAAGGTTTCTGAACACTAAAATAAATATTAGAGATAGAAAATGCCCCACTTGAGTAGCTTGGTTAGCATACTATTGCCTCCTTTCATCCCACCAGGATTTCATCTCTGCTATGTGATTACTTAAAGAAACCAATGAAAATGACAGCCTCCTTATTGAATGTTCTGTATATCCATGACCTCAGAAGATCCGGCCCAACATTTTAGAAGAGTGCATAGGCAGCAGGTGAAATCTGAGAGCTTTTGGCCTAGACCAATACAGAAATGAACTGTAAGACAAAAAATAAATGACTAAGCAATTGTGATTTCAAAAATATATTAATATCATTTTCAACCAATATGAAATATCTTCTTAAAGTGCAACAAAAATGTCTAGAGCATTTATTCTTTAGTCAGTAGGTATTTAGCTTCCTACACTCATCAGATTTTTTTTTTGTTTCTTTTAATTTACAATAACTGGTACATGTTGCATTGAGGCATGTGTCAAAAGCGTTGGTTGTAAAAGCACATCACAATAGCAAAGTTCCTACAATATACATTACTTAAAAACTAAATTGGGCTTATGATTTCAATGATTTTATCCTGTTACAGTTCAAAGTGCCTGTAGTAATGCCAATCAATCGAAAAGACTTCTGGTACTATTGATATGTCAATCAATTGAAAAGACTTCTGGTAGTATTGACAATTTATCCATCTATAAAGCAAGGAGAAATGTTTTTTTTTTAAAATAATATTGACATGGCAAGAAAATAAAGGAAATACTCAAATGATAAGTATAAGATAGGTATAAAAAAATCCAAAACAAGGGTATCAAATATTGATGACAGACATTAATCTGAGTTCTTTTGCTACTGCTGTTTCACCTAAAGGTTTGGTTAGAATAGTTAGTAAAAGTACAGGAGACAAAGGAGGGCCTGAAACACAGAGCAATGAATAAATTCGGGACTATGTAAAACCAAGGTTAGACACTTGGTTGATGGGAGAGAGCAATATTTGATCTCCATCATTCACTACTACAGACATCAATTCTATATAGGTCAAGGATTACATGTCAGAAGTAAAACTGTAAAATACTTTGGAAAATGAAGTAAAAACTCATTTCCTAAAGAAAAATATTCATAAATTTCACAAATTTTAATATTAGAAAAAAGGAAAGACTTAAAATTAATAGGTTGGAACACAAATTAGGAATTTATATTAATAAAACAATAGCCGCAAAATGTAACATGAAGTGGCAAATAAAAAATATAATTAAATTAGTGAAATAGGAAACAAAGGTACAATGAAGTTTCAACTAATTGATTTATAGAAGGCCTACAGCAATTCTAATAAAAGACATTAATAATGAGCAGTAGAAAGGAAAGATAAGTATGAATTTAACATATGTATTTCAAAAAGTGAAGATTATTATAAAATATAAGCAAGTGAATTTATAAGCTGTATATAAAATGGTTAATTTTTTAAGAAAAACACATACAATAACCAAGCTGATTCAGCTAGAAACTGAAAATTGCAATAGTCCTCAAATCATTGAGGAATGGATTAGGAGTTTAAATATTTGCATAAGGAAAATACCACTCTTAGATAATTTTAATTGAGTTCTACCAAACATTCAAAGAAGAAATAATCCAGTCTTACCTGAACTCCTTGCTAAGCTAAACTTTTTTTAGAAATATACACATAAAACAAAACTATAGATAAAGTAAAATTAATAACATATTTTGGATAATTACTCATAAGCAGGTACCAGAATGCATTATGTAGACATGAAGGAGGATTTAATACTATTGATAATGGCTTTCCTTTCCCCCTCACCATATATCCCCCCTTTACTCTCTACTCTCCACACCCCCTCTCATCCCCCATGTAATCATCACACTGTTGTCCCTATCCATGAGTTCTTCATCTTTTTTTTTTTGGCTCAATAATGGTTTTAAATCCTTTTTATCTTAGGCTGAATAGTGAATACATGGGTATTTCTGTTATTCTCTCTATATATATGTATACTATAAAATTCTTAACTATTAGCAATGTCAAAATAGTTTAAGACCCAAAATGCTTAAATTTTTTATTTGATTTTTCAATAATTTATACATTCACAAAGTCCAACAATAAAAAAATGTAAAAATGAGACGTGAAAATTTCTTTCCCATTCTTATTTCAATCCAGTCCATTTCTAACTCTCCCAACAAGCAACGTATTAATCCCTTTACATTCTTCTGCATATACAAGCAAATATGAACATTTATTTTTAGTTCCTTCCCCATGTTTTTACATTAAATATAACAACATAACATATTCTGTACAATACTCCATACTTTTTTTCTTTCTGAATATATCTTAGAAATCTTATTTCAGTATATAAGTGTTCCCTCAGTTTTTTTTTAGATTTGTATAGTATTCTGGCTTAAGCAGATTATAGAAGATCTGTGTAGTATCTTTTCCATATATATGTCATATTTTTTTACATTTTTTCCAATTTTTGTTCATGTAATTACCCTTTGAATACCCTTGGAAGTATATTTAAATATATCCTATGCAATATTTCTCATGTGTCTGAGTACATTTGAAGGGTAAATTTCCCAAAGTGGAATGGCTAGGTCAAAGTCCACTTCCTTTTATAGTTTTGACAGATATTGATACTGACAAATTGTCATCTATCTTAAAAGCCATGTAAAGGAGCATTAGTTTCCCTTTTGCCTCTTGTAGAGTGTACCATCACTCTGCTCCATAGTTTGAATTTCTAATTCTCTCATTTGAAGTATGGGGTAGCATGTTTCATATTTTTACAGACATTAAATTTTCTTTCCTATGAACCATTTGTTTATATCAGCTGCTCATTTTTTATTGTTTTTTTTCTGATCTATTTCCAGAAATCTTTTAATGTATTAGAAAATTTGGCTCTAAGTCTATAATATCAATTTAAAAATTTTCCCCAATTTTTCTCTTATCTTTTGACCTGGCTTATAATTTTTTCCATGCAGAAATTTTTGAATTTTATTTATTCAAATGTATCTTTTTTTTCTTTTTGGAATTTAAATCATAGGTATAAAAGCCTCTGCCCCAGATTATCGAGGCATTCTTTCATGCTTTCTACTAATATTTCAATGGTATAGTGATTTTTATTTGAATTTTTAATACATTTGAAATTTATCATACTATATAGTATGATGTATGGAGCTATGCTATTTTGAATCCTAATTTATTTTCTCCTAGAGAAATAATATTTCAAGTAGGTTACTCTCAATTTAGAATACAAAAATACTATTGTTTTGAGACAGTGTGCATTATTTTAAGAGAGTATGATACTTTGTAACATTTATATTCCCAGAATGGGTCAAATACAGTGTTTTCATACATTATTTTAAAATCCATGAAAAAGCAGTTAAAAAAATCAGGTCATATGATAATGGCTAAGTAACTTCAAAACCACTCTTGCCCAAATTCAACATTAGTCATGCTGAGTTAGCTTCAGGCATAATCTGAAGCAGAGTCGGCCCTTTTACTCTCTTTTGAGCTGAATTAAATACTTTTGTTTGCTTAGATTAACTGATTAAGATCCACAGTTCTCGCCAATATTTTTTTTAAGATTTGAGAAAACTCAATCTGTTAAAGATTCCAGTCCATAACATTCCTCTTATAGTAAAGCCTATGAGAAAAGCACGCCATAAGGTAATGTAGTGGGAGAAACACCTGAGTGAATGAGTAAACCTGGGGAAGCTCTCTCCTAAACGGAAGGGTAGCGCTCCTATTTACCTAGTTGCTTGCCGGCCATTATGATAGAAAAGTCTCCAACATCCTGGCCTTCTATTTGTCTTAAATCATGGATACATGTAGGGAAGATAATCAAGAGATAAGCTGAGTGGGTATAATGAGCTGTATCCCATCCCATTTTCTAGAAGTCAGGAACACATGCTTCTAAACACAACATAGTCAGCTTCGCTGAGTGACTATTACAGTGGTACCTTGAGATACGAGTTTAATTCGTTCCGTAACTTTGAGGCATGGGAAACTATGAGATGATCGAGTCTTAGTAAACTGGTGGGTCATGTGCAGCTGGCCGATCAGCGCAATTACTCCTATCTCAAATGTTGCTTGTATTTCAAAGCAAAAATCGCTCGCTTGAAGGCTTGTATCTCAAAAATCTCATATGTTAGGGCACTAGTATCTCGAGGTACCACTGTATTTTATTTAGACATTAGAGGCCAGGTGCACAAATTTGTGCACGGGTGAAGTTCCTCAGCCTGGCTGGTGATTGGGGCCAATCAGGGCCAGCTGCCAGGGAAAAGGACTGCAGGAGGTTGGCCAGCTGGGGGAGGTTGTCTGTGGGAGTGCACTGAACACCAGGGGGCAGCTCCTACATTGAGTGTCTGCCCCCTAGTGGTCAGTGTGCATCACAGTGACCGGTTGTTTGGTCAGCCTTAGGCTTTTATATATATAGAAAGGCTTGATAAAGTTTCATCTTCCTGCAAGACTGGGCTCATCCATATCTACTGACTGCTAAAATGCTGAATGTCTGGGAGTAGTGGATGTGTTCAATCTATTCCTAACTTGAATGTCCCTGAGTAGTGCCCTTTTTGTGTTAGCTGATGTTTACCTAGTATAATACTGGTGGAGAATTCCAACCACAGGAAATGATGTGGAGAAAATGAAATGGTGTCACACGCAAGTAGAAAAGGGTTGGAGAGCAAGGGAGAAGTTCAAAGCAACAATAATATCACCAGATTGGTTGAACCTTGGTTCTAATACCAACATTTCCCTTAATTGGTTGTGTGACTTCCAAGAAGACAGACCTGATGGGTCTCCATTTATATACAAATGAAATGAGCAATTTAGATTACTTAGTCTTTAAAGGATATTCTAGCAACAGCATTTATTATTCTCCAGGAAAGCAAAAAGAGAAGTAGTTTCTTTATTGTGATGAGCAGAACACGCCTGAGGGGCAAAAAAAAAAAATTGGTTTATTTTTACTTATGTGTTGTTAATTATCATTTTGTTAGTTTCCATTAAGTAAATATATTAATTTTTTTTGTCCCAAATCCTCATAATTATTCTAAGTTAAAATATGTATTTACATATTTCTAGGGTTCTTTTTTTTTAAGTCTTAAAGTTTTTCTATAGTTTGTTCTACCATTCTTCAGAAAATTTTATTAAAACATTTTTATAATTCCCTAATATTAAATGACAAAAGAGCAACTGTGGCAAAATAAGGTTTAAAATCCTTTGTTCCTAAAAATGCTTTCAAATACCTTTGCTGAATAAGTTGTGTAAAAATCACTGTATTTTTCTAGAGACTGGTTAAAATCTTCACTATATAACTGTGAGGGAAACAAACTTATAAAGACTTCATAAACAAAGAATTCCCACACAAAGAGACAACCTGAAGAGCATCTATACTTCCTTGCATCCAGAAACAAGATGCTTTATTATGGCTATAGTAGATTAGCTGTTTTTCTTCATAAATATAATGAATCAGTTGTTGGTGGTCTGAAATATTCCTTTATGAAAGTCAGTATGTGAAATTAGACTCAACTTTTCTTTTCAATACTTGACATGACATCCAATCGGCCCTAAAATAGACACTCTCCTTTGGTGATTTTTATATGAATAAACATAAGGAAAAAGCACATTTCCTTTAGATGGAAGTCATTTGTGGTTTGTTTTAATTTCATAAAAGGAACACTTACTGACTCGTGGCTTCTCCTGTAGGAGTTATAATCAATAGTTATGGTGTCCTCAAATCTGCCCATACTTTCAGATTTTCCCATGATAAGTTTTTCAAGGTTTTTTTATAATATGATTGCTTTTTTAACGTCTCATTAAATTACACATACCAACCAGAAGTAATCCTTTGAATGCTACCTAAATTAGCACATAATGGTTGGGATATGCCAAAACCTATGCAGGAAAACCATGGTTTTGAGGTTCTGACTGTGGATAAGGGAAAATAACAAGATTAAGTAGAAAGATTAAATTTTCTATCAAACTTTGTTTATCTTTGGTTCTCTTCTTTCCTGATGAAAATCAGTGTGCATTTTTCAGTTATAATGAATTAAAGCAGGATAGCATTTACCTTAAAAGGGACAGAATTGGACAGGAGCTGGCAGACTGTGAGATTCATTTCCCCTGAGCATCTGCAGCCCTGGCAGCCACTGTGCAGAAAGGAAGGAACCAAAGAAGCCTCACAGCTGTCCCCATGACAGCACTGATATGAGATTGGATTGCACTTTTCTAAGAAAAGAAAAAGACCAGATTATTGCAATCTAGCTCATCCTGCTGACACAACCACTGCCCCTTTGCACAGAGGAGGAAACAGTACCAGCGGTCACACAAATTAAACTAGTAAGTCTTCGTCACACTTGTAACACAGTGTACAACTTTAACTGTGTGTTGTACGCCTTCTCCACTGGAGTGGGACTTTCAGAAGGGCAGGGCTTTGTTCTGTTTACTGCTGTATCCCTCTAGGCCGAGCCTGAGCCACAGTGAGTGCTCAATAATTACTTTTTAATGTTAAAAATGAAGTAAACTGAAGTCATCACTGCTTCAGGGAGAAGACTTTATAACTGCATGTCCATTCTACCATTCTATAAGTGAAGAAGTGGCTTTGTAGCGATTTGAACTTATACCAATTTTATCAAATATATTTGATGGAACCAATAATAAATTCCAAGTAATATTGCACTGTAGCCACATGTTTAAAGTCCATTTAAATGCCTTTTTGTACATTCAAGTACACCAATTTCATGTGTCTTCATATTTTAATGACTCATTTATTCATAGCTATTTGATATGGTATATCTTCTAATTTTATAAGGATTTGGTTTATATTAAAAAAAATTGAAAAGGCACATATGCACATTCACATTTCTGAATTTGAATTTTCATTTAGTGACGTTTTATTTAGCAGAATTCTATCCCTTCTCAGAAATAAAAAAAGACCTGAAATAATCTGTATATGAAAGGAAACATTAATACTACAGTTTTAAGAATATAATAGTGACCTGTAAATTTTCAAAATCCACTTAAAGGGAGGTTATTAAATTTACCAAGAAATTTATTCCTAGAATTGAATCACAAAAATAACATAAAAATACGCAATTCAGTAGAAGATGACATGAGCTATCTTCCACCTATTGTGTATATTTGAGCTTGAACCCTTTATTTTGGAAGTGATGCTAAACACAGTCTTGAAGATTGGCAGAGGCAAATGGCTTCCCCTGTACAGACTGTCAAGGCTCAAATAGTAAGAAACAGAAGAAAAGTCTACCTTTTTCCTAAGCAAGGACCATTTAGTTTCATCTCAATAGAAGGTCTTCCAAATTCCTCATTAACCTTGATTGCCATATCTGTATATAATTGATAAGACATATCTATATTGATTACCAATATGCTGCAGAGTACTCATCACAAAGCCACTAGAAGACTGAATATCTTTTGAAAACATTTTCAAACATCTATCCTTATTCTTCTGGTTATACTTCTTTCTTCAATATCACTGGCCAATATTTTATTTTCAGTGTTTTCAAAATAGAAGGCCTGTTGCTAGTAGATTATAAAACGGAGGCTTGAAATTACAATGTGGAAAAAGGCACAACAGTGTATTGGAGAAAAAGGAATAACATAGTTTTATTTTTGTAAAAATGAAAGGCTAAATTGCAAACGATAAAAAGAAGAAATCCATCACACCAAGAGCAAATAGCTAAGGTATTTGTTTACTAAAATTATAAAGTCAGTCCAAAGAGTAGAAAATACAAGCATAGCGATAGTTAAGGATGACAAATTATGATTGTAAGGGTCATAAAATGATGGCTGCAGTTAAAATATAGAAAAGAGGGAGAAAGTTGGAAAGCCAGTTAAAATAATGAGTCTGAGCAATCACTGTCATGTGGGGTCAGAACTATAAATTTTTTAAATAAAAAACATGTAAAGATATCAACTATAAAGCCCAGTTAATATAGGATTTCTCTTCTGGGGGTTTATAGACTAATTGGTTTTAATATCTAGATTTCTAGAACATGAAGAGATCTTAGAAACACCAAAAGGCTTTCTCGTTTACCTTCTAATCAAAGGCAATTATCATTTCCTCATCCTCTTGTTTTCCTTTGCTTTTCCAGGAAAAGAGACTATATAGACATTTTCTCTTAATCTGACTTCCAAAATTAATTGTCTTTTAACTTCCTGCAGTTTTTTAGCATTGGAATTAACTAGGGTAATCAATGAAAAACAATTTACTATGGTTTCAAGCTCAAACTAACTTTTCATCAGAAGAATCTTATAGTCACTCTAAAAGTAAGTATAATCATGTGTATGATGTAGAGCCTAATAATCTTAGAGTAACTTCCAAAGATAGAGCTCAAACATTGGTGAAAAACTTAGGTTCAGAGGTAGAGATTCAATTTGAGGAAGAGGAGAATATAACTCTTAACTCATGATTATATCATAATTATTGAGAGAGAAAAATTCTCCCTTTGAAAATAACTAACAAAATGATGTTGCTTATTAAGTAAAATTTATCCTGTAATGCATACTACTGGCTACTATATAACTTGCTGAAATAAATTAAGATCTTCGTGTAATCTTTTTGCATATGCTCCTAAATTCCAGGCACTATTCAAGGCACCGATAACACAATAGTAAACAAGACAGACAAACATCCCTGCCTGTGTTAAGTTCACATTCTATTAGAGGAAAATGTATAAAATAAACAAAGTAAATAAGCTATGTGGTGTATTAGATGGAGAGAAAGCTATGAAGGAAAAATAGAACAGAAAAGGAAAATTTTTAAAAAACAATATAGCCATGTATTTTAAGTAGGGAAATCTACAGAGTTCTAAGAAGGTGATATTTGAGCAAAGATCTGAAGGAGAAGAAATAAGTCAAGAGGATATCTAGATAAAGAGAAGGAGCAAAAAGTGCAAGTACTGATGTGAAGGGATGCTCAGTGAGTTCTGGGAATAGTAAGGATGACAGTTTGGCAAGAGAAGAAAAGCAAAACGTTTTTAAGAGATTATCTAAAAAGGGTGGTGAAGGCCTGGGGCAGGGGTGGCCTAGAAGGGATCAATGGGGGAAAAATACTTCCAACAATAAATACATTTAAAAAGTAAGATGATGTAACAAGAGTCAGGGGCAAGAGGATGTATTATTTAGGACTTTAGAATCAAAAAATTAAAGTATTAAATAATTATGTTTACCTTGTACAGGCAAAAGTGCCAACTCAATAAAAAAAATATGTTATTTGGTTATACTAGTGCTTACTAACTTCATATCATCCTCCTCGCAGTCCATTCTAAGGGCTTTGGTTGGTACTCTGGCTGCAGTGAAATCATCTAAGTTAACATGTTGTAACTTGACTCAAGGGGTGAAGGGCCAAACCAAGGAGACTAGTTTTCAAATTAAAATATTCCAGGTGGAGAATGTTCAGGTCTTGGTCCAAAAGATAGCATGAAAGAAATGGTCAGAGTATGGATATACAGACTTTGAAGAAGAGCCAACAGTATCAGCTAGCTGATTGGATGTGATTTTGAGATAAGAGAGAAAGAGAAGATCACTCTAAAGGTTTAAGCCCTAGACACTTGGAAGTTAGATTTGACAGTGAGATGGGAAAGAAAACTAAAGAGGAAGCAGGTTGAGGCTGAAGGAAGAAAAGTTTGATTTTGTAAATGTTGAATGTGAAATGTCCATTAGACATCAAAATAAAGATGTTTAGAGATTTGAATTCAAATGAAAAGATATTACCAGTCTTTTCTATGAATCCCATATATAAAAAAAATTTAATAACTTTCTGGTACTAACTCCTGACATTATATATTTTTAAATTTTTAGGTTATAATTTATAAATCAGCATGCAAACATTTTAATACTCTCCAACAGAGTGAATTGTGTTTATATGCTAGAATCTAGTATTTTTTTTCTTAAAGAGCAACAAAGTTTTTATGGTTTCTGTCTGGTACCTTTATGATTTCAATTAGAAAAAAGGGGCAAGAAGAAAAAAAGCTTCTTTTTATTTTTGGAGATGCGATGATCCAAGACAAAGATTTTTGATGATGTTGCTGTGTGAAGACAGACCATCACATCCTCATGGCCTCTTCTCATTGGCCACGTACTTAACTCTTGATAACAGAAACTCACGGTTTTTAAAAATAATTTTCTATATTTGTAATTAATAATACTATTTCAGAGGGGAGGGGGTAGAAAGAGATTAACCACAATTTATAAGCATATATGCATAACCCATGGACACAGTAGTGCGGTGAAGTACTGGGAAAGAGGTGGGAGTTGGGTGTTAGGGGTCAATGGAAGAAAAAGGGGAACACCTGTAATACTTTCAACAATAAAGATAACTTTAATATAAAACATTCTAATGCCCTTTGAGGTGACACGAAGTGAAGGCCATATCTGTGGCTTCTCATGCATGCTCTGGTTGACCTGCGTTTATTTCCCCTCAGGATGCTTATGTGGTCACTGCTAGAAACATGGGCTCTTTCTGACATGGCTTTAGGAAGAGGTGGCAATAATGATTCTTGTTTCATAAACTTTGTATGGGAAAACCATCTGCGTCTGAGCCAGAGAAAGTCTATTGTAGAGGGTCTTTGTTAAGTGACTCGTTAGATTATATTTTTTCATCCATAGGTAAGATAAGTGAGAAAAACGCACAGTAGATCAATACATATTTATTCAGTGAGCATTCTTTCTTCCAGTCAGGTGAATATTTTTTATTTTACTTAATATTTTGAACTTGGATTGTTTTAAATAAGATTTATTGAAACCAATGCTTTCATGTAATTCAGATTTCTGAATGTATCCACTTGTCTCATCCAATAATTTTATGTGAAGTGTGGAAATAGTATTTTGTTTACTGATCATTCTCATTGCTATATGCAATTTAAAAGTTAATTTATTTCCCTTGTCAAGCCAGCTTTGAAAGCTTGTCTAGAATATTTAAAATATCATCTTGATAAAACAAACTGTGGACCCTTTTAACCCCCAGGCATTCAAATATCAAAAAATGTAGTATATCATCACCTAAAAAGTTAACTATAATTTTTCTCATAACAAAGTGATTGTTGTCCATTTTAGAAATATCCATTTCACAGAAGCAACAGATCCAGTACTGCCAAATTGAGCACCATATGCAAAATAAATGCTTTTTTAAGAGAGAAATGTGTACTTATTTAAAAATTATATTTCACTACTTATGATAATGTGTGAAAATAAGTATGTTTTTCAAAAGGTCAAACATATTTGAGATAAATAGTACTGTGCTCAGTATTCTTATCAAAGACTTGTATAATTACTTCTTAGACATTTTGTGTTTTTTTTTCTGAAAGTTTTGAAAACAAAAACGACTTGATCTCTGGAATTTTGCTTATCTTGTAAACAAACATGGAAACTGAAGAACTGGATTAGAAACAAAATGCTTTGCACCTGTTATTTGTAAACCCATTACATATGCTTTATTGCAATTTTTCAAAATAATTAAGGATTGATTCAGTCTTAAAAGTTTTAAAATTTATTTCACTATTCATCTATGTCCCTCTCATTTACCACAAGAAATCATTTTGACAGAATAAATGAATTGGAATCATTAAGGACAAAAATATTTGAATTGAAACTAAGTCAAATACTGACCAAACACCTTCTAAATTGTAACAATGCCCTTTGTGTACTATAAAAAGTGCATTTTAAGTCCTATACTTATTTGGTTCCTAAATATTTTTTTTTCAACAGTACCACTTTCACTCCTCCTCCTAAGAAAAATAGCACAATTTGAGTGTTTAAATCCACAGAATTGCTATTTCATATTGTTCCCTACACTCCAGAATAAATTCCTACACTGAACACAGAAGATACTTCATAGTATTATGTCCACATGTGAGATTAATCTATGGATGTTTACAAAATAACTTATTTCATGAAAGAAAATTATATTCTCTTTGCCATTAAGATCATAATGTAATTATGTTTTCAAGGCCAAATATCCTTTTGTAATTTTACTTATTTGCCCCATTTCAAAAAAGTAAGTAGTGCTGAATAGTTTCAATAACAGATTAGAAAGCAGATTTTTCAACCAAAACCAAATACTTTTCACTACTGAAGATAATTATACATCATGAATATTTAGTCAATTGCCTACTTTTGTTCCAATATTTTTTATATTACCTGCTGATTCTTACATGGTCTAATGGCCTCATAAATTTAAGATACACCACCATTTTTAGGCTATATCTCTATTTAATACATATAACGTGGGATATATGCCTATTAGCTTATTGATGTAAACAAATATAAATACCATATCCTAAAGTACAAATACCATGCCAGAGCTCTGCTCATTTTATTTTGTGTTGAAAATCATTCCGAAATATCCTCATGTATGATGGCAATTTTTCAAGTAATTACATTAATACACACAAAATAAGAAGCAAAGAGATAAATTATTAACCAGACCAATTAGACATTTAGATAAAACAACAGGAGAGTGCATAGTGTCTCAGCAGGTTTTCCTGATATAACTTTTCTAAAGGTCCATGGATATGTCCATAAACCTTTTTGTTGTTTCTAGAAGAAAATGCAGTCTGTCCCTGAACTTATACTGCTGTGAGTCTAACCATTTCTTTTTAATATATATATATAATTTATAATTATATATATATATAATTTTTTTATTGATTTCAGAGAGGGAGAAGGAGAGATACAGAAACATCAATGATGAGAGAGAATCATGGATTGGCTGCTTCCTGCACACACCCCACTGGGGATCACCCCCATAACCCAGGCATTTACCCTTGGCCAGAATCAAACCGGGACCCTTCAGTCCCCTACCCACTGAGCCACACCAGCCAGGGCTAAGGGTTTCTTTCTGTGAAGAAAAATATGTTCCTAGATATATGAAACAACTTTCATTTTTCTTGACTTATGAGAGACATTTCTGTTCCCTCAAGAATATTACAGATACTTCAGATGTTTAATTTAACAATGCGACCTAGTTTTACAATATTGAGAACCCAGCTATTTGGTTTTGCTGCTTATGAATTTATGAATTTTCAGTACTGTAAAGCAAATAAGCACTTTATATGAAAGACTTAAGGAATGTCTTTGCCTACAGTGATGCAAACTATTACTGAAATAGAACTAATGCATGCCCACTTCAAAAGCTTGCTTACAAAACTCTGTTTAAAACTTGTATATTATTTTAGCATAGTGCCAGGTTTGTCAATAATGTGTTCAAGTACCATATTGGACTTACACATTATATGGGAATGCTCAAAATCCTTCTTCAAATGATATCTATGTTTACTTCTTACTTTTTGGAAGAGAGTACAAATAGAACCCATATTCTAGTATCACTGCTTTATCCCATTTTTAAAGAGGCACTTATTCATATTTCTTATAGTATATTTTCATGGTAATCTCTTCCTTTTAAAATGTCAGTCAAAAATGTGTGCAACTATCACTGATAACATAGGAGAAGTTATTTATTCTAAAAGGAACTTTGACAGTAGCTGCTCCTGAAATATAAAAAAAGAGAGAGAGAGAATATACAATATAAGATAGAGCAGGTGAGGTAAGAGAGATGAACTATTGGCCTATTCCAAACCAAATAGGATAATTCTTTAATGTCTACATATTTTTAGGAAGAAGATATCTAATTTAAACAAAAGCATAGCTCTCCAAATAGAGACAAATTCATTAGGGCAAATAGTCTAGTGTTTGTGTGTCCTTGTGTGTGAGTGGGAGTGTACTATCACAATTAAATTGACATGTAGGGTTGCTTATTTGCTAAGTTATGCAACAACAGACACAACTACAAGACAGAAAACCACATGGCAGGAGAGGGGAAAATCCTTAAAAATGCTACTACGCTGAGGGGAAATTTTAGGAAGTTGGCCAAATATCCCTTGACTGTGCAGCTTCTAACACATCCCTGGAAAATGAGTTACAGACTGATATAGATCTAGCTAGTTCAAAAGGCATCATTGTTGTAATTTTGTTCACTCATTTTAAAATATATTATGCATGCCAGCCAAACCTCAATTGCTTATTTGAAGAAGAACAGGTGAGCAGTCATGGCTTTGCAAAATTTCCAAAACATAGGGCATTTTCAAACACAGTGTGGATGATACTTACAACTAGATAGATATCGACCTAAAAATGTGCCTTCTGGATTATTTTTGTATGGCACAGTCTAATGATAAGGGAAAGAATCTGGCTATGCCAATTGACATCTGAAGCTGGTAGAATTCTGCAAACTGGCAATACATGAAAAGAAATGAATGAGAATGAAAAGCTCACTGCCTTCTGTACTTAGCTTGTTTCTACTTTATCCCAATGCATCATGTTGCCTAACACTTGATTATAGAAAGTTCGAGGCTGTAAAATGTATGTCAGGTTAGCAAGCAGCAAGAACACCAATGGTCATGGTTCTTATAAGAGTGGCTGCAGCTTTCTGTCCCCAATTCATTCCCATGTCTATGACATTTACCAATGGAGCAGAATACCCACCAGTCATTCTTCTTCCACACTTGACTGTAGGTTGGCATTTGTAAGGGATCTTTCATTTATGCATATTTATGTATGTTTACAAATATTAGACTGTCAACTGGTGATGCTGCAGATGGATAGATGGATCTTGATGTTAAGATTATTAGCTGTAGAATTATCACTGGAAATTTTTAAGTTTTAAGCAAAAAAGCATGAGAAGACTGCAACATGACTTCTGTTGGTTTCCAAGAGTTCCTTGAAATATTTTTCTTTCAAAAAATATTTTAATGGCGAGTTCTCCATCTCAAAAATTACCACTCCGAGGAGGTGGTAAAATTTTTGCTTTTTTCACACTGGAATTTGAAATTTAAAGCACGGTGTTTTTTTTAAAATGTGCTATAATTGCAGAATTTTCATGAAATAAAAGCTTTCAGTAACATAAGGATTCCAAGCCTATATTTAAAGTGTAATATGCTATCTCAGATGCCCCCAGATGCTTCCAGTATGTCTCCTAGATGTAATGTGTTCTTTCAATCTTTTCTGCAAAGAAAATGTGTACTTATAGGATCTTTAACTTGAACTTGAGAAAAACTGTATGAATCACTGTTGATCACTTCAAATTGCCTACATTAAGTTGAAACCTATTGTTTTGAAAAATACATTTCACTAAAATGGCACAGATTCAGGAGTACATTACAAATTAAGTTAGAATTCCCTTAAATAGATTCACTAAAAGTTGGTTCACTATATCTCATTTGCATTAACTTTAGAAGAAGTAGTTTACCAGAGTTAGCATCTCATGTAATATCTATGTCATCTCTAAAACCATTTAATATGGATGATTTATTTTATAAGCCTGTCACATCAAGGATTTATTAGAGCTCAGTAAAAATATATATGTGTTTATGAATATACATTTTTGATCCAGTGCAAAATAATTCAAAATTAGCCCCTTATCTGTATGTAGTAACTTTTATGTTCAAAATTAGCAGTCAAAACACGATGTATGTGTTCTCTTTCTCTTGGTCAGAGTTTTGAGGGGAAAATATTCTTAAAATAAATCAGACAGGGATTCAATTGGGGTGGGGTGTCTTGAATAAAGGGTATATTGTGAAGACAGCATTTTGTTTTTTAAAAATCCACTCTCAGAATTTCACATCTTACTTTGGGGAACATATTCCTTTACAAGATTCCAAGAATCAAACAATATGTAAGAGTTTAAGTGTTCATTTTACCAGATTATCTGCCATTCCTTGTCTCCAAAATGCAAGGCCAGTGAAAGTCACTAGAACACATTTTCTGTAAACTGAAAATCACATTCATCATAATAATTTCCTACAGTCATCTAGTTCCTTGTTGCCCATTCAAAGTACATTTGAATATGACAGCGTTTCAAATAAAAACAATGAAACATCACAACGAGAGCTGAAATATGGCTTCATAGGAAACACGGCTTCATTTAATTAGCGTTGATTATGGAAGTGTCTTTTATTTTTGTCATAGTTCACATCACTGGCATGAACTCATGGGCCAAACTTTTCCAATGTTAGTTATTACCAAAATTTACAAACTTGACGTAAAGATTACATTGTATTTACAAAGAACTTGGCACTTACAGAATAAATTATCCACTTCTTAATCCAGACGGGGGCCCCCATGGTTCAAGCAAATGGGAAAGCCGGATGCCTTATTATATAGTATGCTACATTGACAAGAATAAATAAGTTTCCAGCTGGCCATTCCTCCACCGTGCTGGCCCTGTGGCCGAAAACAAGTACCTTTCATTTCTCATCCGTGGGGAGTGGAGAGCGGGTTCTCAGTCCAGAGAGAGCAAAGGTTGCATGTTTTCTTCCTCATTTTTATCCATGCGTTTTAGGACGGTAGGATCCACTACTGATTGGGATCTGGAAATGTTAAAGCCAATGTTAGTGAGCTGTCACCAAATAATCAGTCTATTCTCTGTCTTTTCTCCATTATTGCTGCTCTCACTGATGTGGAGTATCTCCCTTT